>OLKM01000680.1:125572-135572 GCA_900291075.1 Melanogrammus aeglefinus
TGTGTGTGTGTGTGTGTGTGTGTGATCTGTGTTTGTGTGTGTGTGTGTGTGTGTGTGTGTGTGTGTTTTACGTGTGTGTGTCTGGGTGTGATCTGTGCCTGTGTGTGCGTGTGTGTTTGTGTGTAATTTCAGCTTGCCATGACTGGTTTCAGTTACGAAGCAAACTTTGACCCTGGGTTACTAAGCAGGCCATGGGGCCAAGAACACAGAGATACCGAGAGAAAACGCAAAAAAAATATATATCGTCGCATCCCTTGTGTAAACCAGGACAATGGTCCCAGCAGGAAACCCTGAATGGAAACCAAAAAAAAAATATATATATAATATATATAGAACAACACCTAAAATTGACCACTCTTTAACTATTGGACCACATGACACCTAGACCAGGGGTGCGTTATTTGAACCTCAAATCAAAAGGACCTACCCTTTTCCTTGGGGGGCCGTCATCCTTGGACCCCCGTCCGGCTCCTGCCCCTGTCCGGCCCTGGCGGGCCCCCCGGCCCTCTCCTCCAGGGGGTCTGATGGTCATTCTGATCTCCGGGGGGCAGATGTAGTTCTCCAGGCTCTTGGGGGGCTTCTTGGTGCGTTTGGTGGTCTGAATTTTCAGCTTGAGACTCCCTTCCTGGAAACTGGCCTCCTTGATGGAGAACTCCTGCTCCTCCAAAAGCCCCTCCCCCTGCTCCTCTAGCCCCTCCCCCTCACCAGGTGCTCCCCAGCGCTCGCTGATGGTATTATTGATCACATGATCGGCGAGGGGCAAACCCAGGCTTCCCGCTTCTCCTTGGTCCTCTTCATTTGGCCCTGCCCGACTTCCCTGTAACTCCGCCTCTTTGGGTCGGGCCAAGCCAACCAGATCCCTAGGCTCCATCCACACTCCTGCCAGAGCCAATCGGGAAGGGGGGGAGTTGTGGCAGCCAGCCAATAGGAAGTTGGAACACAGTAGTCTGTTTGTAGTTTGAAGTTCAGTTACTGAGGCTGGTCCGGTTCTCCAGCAGATGCACAGATAAGCCAACGACAATCTGCGAAAGAGAAGAGGTGATTCACACGATTAGGAGAAGTGCTGGAATAACAGTGGAATCTAGTCAAGGGTTGTCACTCAACATCAGAAATGTCGGATGGCAGACGCATCTTCAGCTTTCTTTTATTCTGTTGTCCGATGACAAACACATGGCCTCAACACTGCCGCTGTAACACCAAGTCAAAGTTTCAATTTGCATTTCATATCAACTCATAAGACTCACTTGGAGCCGTCACACTGCTTTTCTCTCCCGCCTGTCTATGTACTCCCACTCCTCCTCTAGTGATTATGCGCTAAATCCCCAGGACCCACCACTTCCCCCCACCCCTCCACCTCCTCCACCTCCTCTGCCTACACCCCCCACCCCCCCCGACAGATCTAAGGGCACTGCACAACCCAGAGTGATCAGTGCAAAATAAGACATTCCTCTCCTCTACTCAAAACCAGGCTGAAGTTTGCCCGAGGACACAAGAGAGAGAGAGAGAGAGAGCGGGGAAAAAAATGAAAGAAAGCTGACTGCTGTTTTTTTGTTTTTTTTTTGCCTCACTTCTCAAGAGCGGGGGAAAAGAAAGGGGGGGAATAAGAGACAGTGGGAGGGGCCTCTACGTGAAGAGATAGATGGCAGGAGACTGAGTGAGAGAGCGAGAGAGAGAATGAGAGAAAGAGAAAGAAGGGAGAAAAAAAAAAAAATCGAAATTCTTTCTCCAGATGTGGTTTACGAGCGGGTCTGGAAAAGCCAGCGTCTGAGCAGTTTTACACACGCATGCGGCCACCTTAGCCCGACACACAGCTTGTACATGCACACCGTGTGCACACAGGCAAGGAGAATGGCTCAGGCCGGGTACTGCGTGTAGCTGTCAATGCTGCGGCCCCAAGCTGCTGCTGCTGTTCTTCCACCGCTGCAAAGCTATAACAGGCCGACTCGCTGCAGGGGCGACCAACATCCGTCTCACCATGATCCCTCAGCGGGCCGGAGTCCAAATCACAGCCATCGACCTCTCCGCTGCTCCGTATCGCAGCGTGGAACCGACATGTCATTTGTTTCATACTCAAATGAACACATGAACACTACTACACATACCACACTACAAGAGGCAGCCACATGCACGCCGTGCAGGTGTACGGTACTCCCCCCCCCACACACACACACACACACACACACACACACACACACACACACACACACACACACACACACACACACACACAAAAACAGCCACACACACATGTATTCCACACACATTACACACATAGCCCCACACACACACATGCACATAAACACAGTACAAGCAAAACAAACAGTGGCCTCCACTACTCGACTACTCGCTGCAGCTCCAGGGATGCCCATCAGTCAATATGACATGAGGCATGGCCGGGGTTGGAAGTGGAGAATGCTGTCTCACATGCTGGGCTTTGCTTGACATCATTTACCCTGATGGGAACCTTTGCCAGCGCCGTACCTAGGGGACCCCACTCCAGTAAAAAGCACAGTGGCCACTCAGGCTTTATGATGGGTCTCTCAGTGCATCGCAGAAGGATAAGCACCCCTTACCACCTCCACCGACATACTTAATGACCTCGGACACGATTCCTGCATTAACCAACGGCCTTTTTAAGTGTATTTGAAGGGATTCCGTGCGCATGTGTGCAAGTTAGTGTGTGCGTGTGTGCTTGCGTTTGTATGTGTGTGCACATGCTCACAAGCTTACATACGTGTGTGTGTGCCTGTACCAGCCTGTGCTACTGTAGTAACAGCTGATCCCTGCCGTAATGCCTGGTAGGCCCCACAGTCCAGCACTTGCTACGTGATTGGCTAATGGTAATCCAAGCTGGTATTCCAACACATTTCTCAGTGTCACACTGTATAAATATAAGCCGCAGACAGACTTTGTGTGTGTGCGTGCGTTGGCGGCGGGGGTTCAGGGGTCATGGTTTAAAGCATTTTTCTGCTCGGAGGAGACAAACTTACCCACTGTGGTCTTTATCGATGAGTAATGCCAACTAGTGACGCACACACATGGGACGGCCATCGTAAATCTAATTTGAGCTTGTTCCCTTTTGCACACACGTCTCGATTAGCGCGTCGCGTTCACAGGTACCCTTTTCAATAACCACATAACGGACCCCGCGTCATCATGAGGATGACTCAAAGGGCTTATCAACACTCTGCCTCGTGGTCTGGTTCTCAAACCGGGCTTTCATGACCTTTAAGCGTTGCTGTGATCCACTCCCACAGATCCTGTGTGGGAAGCGGTGTATTTCAGCTCGGGGCCAACCACAACCAGAGCTTTGCCTTCATGACCCTGTTTGGGTACTTTGCGGACCCCCTAAACCCCCCGCCCCGACCCGGCCCTCCTCCCCACGCCAACCCCCCACCCCCAACACTAGCGGCTCATGCCATCTTAGTGACTGGTCCTCATGGCATGTTTTAAGCCACTCTGTGTGTCTGGGGACTGTGGACAATTACAAGAAAAGAGACACAGCTGCCAACCGCAGAGTGACACACACCCACACCCACACACACACACACACACACACCCATCCACCCACACACATACACCGACCCTGACACAAACACACCCACACCCACTAACAAAAACACTATTGCGATCTCATATTGTACATGACATGCCCATACACTTGAGTCAATCCCGCGTAAAAAACTAAAAAAGAATGGAATCCATCTATCTACAAAATGAAACTTGAGTGCAAATCTAAAGACTCTGTGACACCTTACGCCAGCGCAAAAAAACAAAATGGTGTCACTGGCAAGTGCGATGTTCGTTCTGAACCTGCTACTGTGTCAACTACTTAGATGGGTCATGCCACTTTCTTTCCAACTCTGAAACTGTGTTCGTTCCCGGTTACTGGCAGACAGGCTCAGAGTTTATGTAAGACTGACCCCTCCTAGGGCCTCCCTCACCCCGCCAGAGCCTCACTATTTTCCTCTCTCTCCTTCGCTCTCACCCACACTCACACGAACCCTGAGTAGCCTCAGACAGCAGAGTGATTGTGAGAAGCCAGACTCACTGCATAAATAGCTTTATTATGTTCTGAAAGCGGCCAGAGCTAACCAGCTTCTCTCTAGGCTATTGGCCCCTTGCAGGATGGGAACGACACCACCACCTTTTTTACCTTGGCTCTTGAGCACGATTGTAATAAGGCATCATCAATAGACTACAGATGAAGGCAGCAGGGCTATAAAACGACAGCCAAAAGAGAGGTTGAGGGAATAGGTGTGAAAATGAGAATGAGAGCAAGGTGAGTGAGAAGCACAGAGTGCAAGAGGGTATAGTGAAAACACCACCTTTTAAGGCTGCAAATCCTGCCTGGGTGGAGTGAGAAGCACAGAGTGCAAGAGGGTATAGTGAAAACACCACCTTTTAAGGCTGCAAATCCTGCCTGGGGTGGACGCACACACACACACACACACACACACACACAACACACACCACACACACACACACACACACACACACACACACACACACACACACACACACACACACACACACACACACACACACACACACACACACACACACACACACACGTGCGCACACACACACATGCATAAACGTACACACCCAGCAGCAATCCAAGCGCCTGTCTGATTGCGCAAGGTGAGAGCTCTCTTTTCCCTTCCCTTTGATGTGAAATTGTTGCAGAGGCTCAAATATTTCTGGCTTTAGATCAGGCTCTCACAGGAACCATGAACACTGTCTGTCTGCCATGCTCGTTTTTTTTCCCTCCATCCTCCTCTCCTTCTCTTATTTTTGCCCTTCAGTGAAAGGGCAATTATACAAACCAGTGTTTCCAGCATGATCCAATCTTGCTGCAGCCAAGCAACGGAAAACTTCTAATTCCATTGGCAGTGTTTCCTCTGTGGTCCCGTCCCACAGTTCTGCTTGCCTTCAACCCTGCCCTGCTGTGGACCTTATCTTACCAGTTCTACACGTTGGTACGGGATAAGGTTCAAACCAACAATTAGTGTGTTCTTCCAAGAGGGAAGCCACAGATGCTCTCCGCAACCCTTGGTGGGCTGCATGGTGGTGGATGTCTTTTTTCCTTCATCATTAGGTCTCAAAGAGGGAGAACCAGGGTTCAAGATGTAAGGGCATGTGCATGGGCATTATCAGGTGCTGGGCTGGGTGCAGCATATACACTGAACAAGCACATGCATGCACACACACACACACACACACACACACACACACACACACACACACACACACACACACACACACACACACACACACACACACACACACACACACACACACACACACACCCACACACACACACAGAAAAGATCCCTTGCGGTATGAAGTGCTACCTCGCCTAACTAACCTGCAGAAGCAGATGAATTTTAGACCTGAGCTGCAGTAGGAGCCACAAAATGGCTGTCAGCAAAAAAAAAACACCTCTCTTATTCCCCAGCCGTCTTGCTCCTTCACCCCCCCCCCATCCCCACACCACACTGTCTGTTCTCTCCCTTTTTCTCCATGCTACCACTTTCCCTTACCCTCTCTCTCCCCCCCCCCCCCCTCCTCTATCTCTCTCTCGCACATCTCTTCTCCCCCCCATCCCTCGCTCGGTGATGCCAAGGCTCGCTCCAGTGCTGATATTCGTTTAAGAGAGCCTGCCAACAGTTAGATTTGTCCTTGGATCCTGTTCATAACCCCACTCTCCCCCCCCCCCCCCCCTATTCTGACCTGAGGTATCGAACTCCGATCAAGGTTCACGTACTCGATGTTGATTCTGGTGCTTGTGTTTAAAGGCGGCACTGCATGTTCTTCCTTTTTTGTTGCATGTCATTAAGAAACAGCAACATATACACCATGCTATTACATTGTTGCCTATTACTTCCATTTAATCAACAAGGACCTCTGCCTTCCACTTTCTCTGCTCCCATCTTTACTTTCTCCTTAAGCCCCCACCCCTTACTTTACAGTGTCAATTCACTTATCCATCTATGCATCCATATATCAGTGTCTCTTTGTGTGGCTGTGGTATGGACTATGGTAACTTGTGACATGGATCTCTTTCCACTCTGCTAATGCGCTTGTTTCACTTTTGCATGACTACAAAAGTGTGGCCGCCCCCTCCATCAGAATGCTTTCCATTTACACGTCATGCAAAAGTTCCCTTCTCTCCTCGTAGTTGTTGTTGAATGAAGCAAACCACAGTCGAGTTAAGCTGCGGTCCTCTTAACGGGTCTAAGGAACAGTGGTCAGTCAGTAAATACTAACACTATTTAATAATTTGTAGTGAGAAGCTCTTGTGGCCCTATAATGTTCATTTGTTTAGCACTTAACTGCAGTGAGCTCAAGTGCTCATCTAGTGCATGGCCAAACCTGACTAGGCAAGGTCTACCTGGTTTTTCCATAGTTTCTCAAGACTGAAAAATGTTAATTGTTTGGCGGCAGAGAGAGGTGGCGGCCCTGCCTCTGTGTCTGGGCCAGGTGCCCCAACATAACACCAGGTCAACTTAGTGAGCAGCAGGAAGGATGGACACACAGTAAGTGTGTAGTGGACACTGTGTTGACCTCAATAGGAGTGGCATGGTAGGCCTACATACCTAATTAAGTAGGTATTACATAGTGGACATTGCATTTAAACTGTAGATGACTTAAGTCCTGTGTGTGTGTGTGTGTGTGTGTGTGTGTGTGTGTGTGTGTGTGTGTGTGTGTGTGTGTGTGTGTGTGTGTGTGTGTGTGTGTGTGTGTGTGTGTGAGCGAGAGCGAGAGCGAGAGAGGCAGAGCGCGCGCGCGCGCGCTCTGTGGGTTATGAGGTGATTCTCGTGGCATCTGCATGGTTATTATTTTCGTCCAACACAGGAGTGGTAAAGCATATTTAAACACAGATACAGCACAGCAGCATATCATATAGCTCATTCCAGATACACAGGTGAAACGTTATGCGTGGAATGCGGTCTGTGAACAAGTCGACTTACCCATGTCTAACGTTTTCCCACACGCAGGTCTACCGCGTAAATATTTTATCAAGATAATTCAGAATCCTTGGACACACATTTAGACAACCGAGGGGTGAAATGACAGCCTCATGGGGAGCTGTCAGACGTTGAGGCTTTTTGACAGAAAACCCCGAGGAAAATGGCGTCAACAGTGCTTTGAAAAAAATAGCGAAAATAGGATTTGCAGCCGATCAGATAATAAAAAAGCAAAGGCAGTCACAGAAAAAAAAAATCCAGTTGTAAACTTGCCACTTATGTCCGATTCCTAACGCTACGATCTTTTCTCGCCCTTGCTGACAAGACTTGCGTTTTTGGAGAACGGAAGAATTTCTCTGTGTTTTCTGTCTTCTTGCACGGTCGCTGGTCACTCGGGGAGCTGCATAGTGTTGAGATCCCTCGCAAATCCGTTACTCAGGGGAGCGTTAGACCAAGCCGTTTTACTGCAGTCAAAACAACCCGACGAAACGTAGATTGTATCCGACTAGAGCCCTGGATGCGACGGGAAACACCGGTGGTGTGAACGCGGTTTCTCCTGTCAATAGAAAAGATTGAGTTGCCCGACTGAAAGAGGGTGGAATTAGATCGTTTCTCCCTCGCCGGTTGCATCGGATCAGGCAGGGTGTTTGCTCGCTCCAGTTCGATCGGCGAATGTCAGGTCCCGTAGCAATGTCTGGTAATGATCTCACGGAGCAGCGTGTACACGCAGCTCAGCTCCGGCCGTTAAAGGGTTGAGGAGGAGCGAGATCGCCTCCACCTGGCAGTAAAGTCGCCCACAACGACTCGACGAACAGCACCACTGTTTCTATGGGACTGCAACTCACAATTTTGCAATTCATCCCGCCGCCGAACATGCAATTGTATCTTTATGATTTGTTTTGCTGTTATTTTAATAATATATCGGCGTATTGGACTGTGGTAAGGTAATGACATTAGAGTCGATTCGTGCAACTGAGGAGCCCCACTCGTGTTCTGTGTTAATTAACTCAGCAGCAGTAGATCCGCTCGATGCGTGCGTGCACAGGCGTGCATGTGTTAGATCATCATAAAGATAAAACCCACAGCAAAGGAAAAAAAAATCATGAAACCAATCACGGAAGTTATAAAATAAGATGCACAGCCTGTATGCACATTGTGACCTTCCTCGTAAAATATCTTTCAAAGATCTTGCACATAATGGTTGGAGGTTTTTCTTTTCTAGTCTACTAATGGAGGCGTTGTTATTATTTTACACTTCTTCAGTTGTGGGACATGCACACGTGTACATTTGATTGTAGGTTTGTGTGTGTTAGGGTGGGGGGGGGGGGGGTGTACATTGTGTATTTACACCTGTGTGTTGTATTTACAGGCTGTTTCATTGGGTTGTGTTGTCATAACAATGCCACAGCAAGTCTTTATTGCCGTTAGCTCATTTCTCTACTTATGGGCGTGGGGCCAGTATTGTATCACTTGGACGTGTGTGTGTGGGGGTGATTGTGTGTCTGTGTGTATTGATTTGGGATGTGCGCAAGAACACAAAGAGACCCCTGAGAGTGAGGGGTCAACAGCTGCTCTCCAACAACCAATCAATTGCAGAGTATCAGTAAACAGTTCACACACATCACACACACACACACACACACACACACACACACACACACACACACACACACACACACACACACACACACACACACATGCACGTATGTGCACACGCACACACTCACACACACAAACACACACACACTCACACACACAAATACACACACATACAGACACATACACACAGACATAGACAGACAGACACTCTGCCCTCGGATCAGTTACCATGGATACCAGATACAGGCAGCCAAGAGGGAGCAGTTTTCCAGCTTAAACTGTAAATATTGAATTGTGATGGGGAGGACGGAGACACCGGCTCCTGACTGAAGGCGCTCAATAGCTAGCATCATCCTTTCATGTGCATTCACTCACAGCTAGCGACCACAGAGAAATGTGTCGTGTCACCGGCGGCACCCATCAGCTTCAACCTTCAACACACCCGTTCTATTCCCCAATTCAGCCATTCATCTGGCTCTCTATTAGAGGAGAAGCATTGCCCCCATTACTTCATCTTCCCCGGGCCTCTTCTGTCGGCAAGATCTCCATTCCCCCGAGTCGCACACAAAGTAAATGCTTTTCCATGCGCAATTTGCAATGCATTAAAGTGAGCCTTCTTCAAAACCACTTTGCCAAATGCTCTGGCTTTTATGTGGCAACAGTTGCCGTGTGGTTTCCTGGAGGGGAGACGAGGGGGGTCGAGAGATACAGAGAGATACAGAGAGAGAGAGGTGGGGTGGGTGGGGGGCGGATGCAAAAAGAACATGGGAATTAATTTACAATTAATAAAAAATATGGAAAATAACATCAAGTTTTGTCCCTGGTGAGAGATGAAAAGAGGCAGAGGGAAGGAGAGATGCGAGGGAAACAGCGAGTGAACTGGTGGGGAGGGGAGTTGAATATGTGACTGAACGTCAAACACTTGTAAGGCATCTTTATGAATAATAAAAAAAAACAGCACACTGAGTAAAGACGGAATAATAATCATAATCGCAACGATAACATAAGAATATTCATAACACAGCGTCGATGTGGCACTCAGCTGCTGCACTGACAACACAGTGTGTGATGCTAACCTTCAGCTGACATTGCAATAAGGGGAGAAACTCTGGTTCAATCAATGGAGGGTTTCTCCTTGAGGGAGTCTACTAATCTCCCAGGGCAGGAGGGGGTTCATCAGGGCTGAGAGACCCATGGGACCGACAAAGCTAATGGGGTTAGCTGGCAGAGAGGGTGAGCGAGGGAGACAGAGAACGAGAGAGAGAGCACACGTCCAAGCTAGTGATAGTGTGTGTTTTAGATGGAGTCATTATGCGTGTGTGTAAGCGTGCATGCAAATCCACGAATAAATGCATGAATTGTGTTTTTTCTGTGTCTAAGTGTCTTTGTGTATGTGCTTGTGTCTACCTGTGTCTGTGCGTGTGTCT
>OLKM01000680.1:138072-213072 GCA_900291075.1 Melanogrammus aeglefinus
TCGAGGAGCCATAACTGAGATGGCACTCTCCCCGGTGGAAAGATGGTCAGCAATGGGCCAGGTATTGAAATCAGATCTTGCTGGGCAATAGATGGAAATACTGTGACTGGAATCCTTTTTGCCAGATGGGTTGAATTGACAAAACAAAAGTGTTTGTATTTCACTCTCATCAGCTTGTATAATGTTTTCTTTTTTTGTAATAGAAAATGTGTAAACATTCCGTTTGATATGTCTGAATTGATGTATATAAATGCAAGTCATTTCATGAAGGTTACGAAAGAATAAAAACAAAAATTAGAAAAGACCAAAAATCTAATCAATACATCAGGGCATATAAGCTATGTAGGAAACAACGAAAAAGAAAATCTGAAATGATCTGTCATCTGTCAGAAATCAAACATCTATTGTATTCATCAAAACAATCCCCCATAGATACCTTTCCACTTGCACACACACTCACGCGCGCACACACACACACACGCACAGGCCTGTGCAGGTTAGTTTCCGGTACAGTGTGTGAACAGCCTGGTGTCCCATCAGAGGCTGAGCGCCGTCAGCAGGATGTGGCGCTACGACGTCCGCTCAGAACAACGCCACCCACTTCCTAAGAGTTTGATAAACAACCCTGTGGTTGAATCTCCTGCCTGTCAAGCTCACAGACAATCAACACACGCAAGGTTGGGGTGCACGCACACATACACAAAACACAAACACGCACACACACACACACAAACGCACATGCACACGTACACATACACATACGCACACACACGCACACACACATGTACACAAACAGACACACACACAAACACACGCGTACACACACACACACAAACATGCAAGCCCCAACACATGCATGGATGCATGCACGCATGCATATAGCACGCATAACACACACACATGCATACACACATAAACACATACACACATACACACACACACACACACACACACACACACACACACACAAATACACGCACACACAAACACACACACACACACACACACACACACCACACAAACAGACACTTGCACACACATTGTTTTATTCATGTTCATGTACTCTATCACACCATCTGCTTGTATGAAATAAAAAACTGTATTAAAACCAATAAAGCGCATGATTCATATGGATATCTTATCAAAAGCCTCAGGGAGAGAAAATGAAATAGAAATTCTATCAGAATTAATGGACATACATCACAGTGAATGAGTGCAAGTAATGCTTGGAGTGTTCAGGTTGACTGAATTGTCATGATGACTTGTAAAGTCTTTCATTACTTCTCTGCATGTCAATTGATGGATTTCCATCAACGCTCTTCTCCTCTCCTCTCCTCTCCTCTGCTGTCCTCTCCTGTCCTCTCCTCTCCTGTTTTCTCCTCCCCTCATCTCCCGTCTCCTCTCCTCTCTCTAAATTATAATTTTCTCTCCTCTCCCTCATCCTTTCCCTCTCGGTTTCCTTTACTCTCCCCCCCATCACCTCTTCCCTCCTTTTCTCTCCTCTCTTCTCCTCTCCTCTCTTATAATTCCCTCTCCTCTTCTTAACTCCCATCTCCTCTCCTCTCCTCTCCTCTCCTCTCCTCTCCTCTCTCCTCTCCCTCTCCTCTCTCCCTCTCCCTCTCCTCTCTCCTCCCCTCCTCTCCTCTCCCTCCTCCTCTCCTCTCCTCCTCTTCCTCCTCCCTCTCCTCTCTCTCTCCTCTCCCTCCTCTCCCTCTCCTCTCCTCTCCTCCTCCCTCCTCTCCCTCTCTCCTCTCCTCTCTCTCTCTCCTCCTCTCCTCTCCTCTCCTCTCCCCTTCTCTCCTCTCCTCTCCTCTCCCCTCCTCTCCTGTCTCATCCTCTCTGTTGTTCTTCTTCCTTATCTATTCGCTCTTCTCCACAGTTGTATGGCCACATATGGCGCTGTCAGTCACATCTGTGAGCTGTCAGGATATGAGGGTGCATGCATTTGGGCGGGGGGGATGTTGTATTAGGCCTACTGATCCTTCACACTTCTCTTGTCAACTTAACATAAAAATGAAAGGTATTTTGTGTGTGTGTGTGTGTGTGTGTGTGTGTGTGTGTGTGTGTGTGTGTGTGTGTGTGTGTGTGTGTGTGTGTGTGTGTGTGTGTGTGTGTGTGTGTGTGTGTGTGTGTGTGTGTGTGTGTGTTTGTTTGTGTGTGTTTGTGTGTGTGCTTGGGGGCCTTTGTCTTTGTGTATGTGCTTCGATGTATGGTTACTTTAATGTGTGTGTGTGTGTGTTTGTGTGCATACTTGTGTGTTTGTGTGGATGTATGTGTGCGTGCGTACTTGTGTATGTGTGTGTGTCTGTTTGGGGGGGTCTGTGTGTGTGTGTGTGTGTGTTTGTGTGTGTGCGTGTGCATGCGTGACCGCGTACTTGTGTGTTTGTGTGTGTGCTTACTTGTGTGTGTGTGTGCGTGTGTGCGTGTGTGTGTGTGTGTGTGTGTGTGTGTGTGTGTGTGTGTGTGTGTGTGTGTGTGTGTGTGCTTACTTGTGTGTGCGTGTGTGTGTGTGTGTGTGTGTGTGTGTGTGTGTGTGTGTGTGTGTGTGTGTGTGTGTGTGTGTGTGTGTGTGTGTGTGTGTGTGTGTGTGTGTGTGTGTGTGTGTGTGTGTGTGTGTGTGTGTGTGTGTGTGTGTGTGTGTGTGTGTGTGTGTGTCGTGTGTGTGTGTGTGTGTGCTTACTGTGTGTGTGTGTGTGTGTGTGTGTGTGTGTGTTGTGTGTGTGTGTGTGTGTGTGTGTGTGTGTGTGTGTGTGTGTGTGTGTGTGTGTGTGTGTGTGTGTGTGTGTGTGTGTGTGTGTGTGTGTGTGTGTGTAGGGGTGTGTGTGTGGGGGGGGGGGGGTGTGTATATGTGGGTGTATGTCAGCTAAACAGTGAGACAGGGCGGGTCAAAGGAGAGGAGCCATGCCTAATCCTGTGGGATGTGAGGGTATTCTGCTCTGTATGGAGATGGGGATGCAGGGATGTGCTCAGTGGTGCGTGGATCACCAAATCTTGCTTGCTGACAGAAAGAGAATCTCAGGGGACCGCTGTCAAACTTGTGAAGGAAAACAGTTGGTAACTTGACGAGTGTTGTTTTCTGAAATGTGAAATATTGACTCAATATTTCACTTTTTCCCACTTGGCTTAGTATAATTGTAAATAATTGATAGTAATTGATTGGACAAAACCATTATTATTTACATCTGGAATTAGATATAAGATAACTGTATGCATTATTTAAATTGAACCATTATTTTTCAAGATAATAGTGTTCCTGAAAGAATGCCAAGTTCATTTATCAAATGCATATTTTCCAAACTTCAAACATAGGGGGAAAAGTGTAAGCTAGGGGGAAGATGTGTATATTATATTCCAATATGTATGATAGCATATGATGTTACTATTTAAGTTTTGTACTATCTTATCAGATCTTAGATTCGGGTTAGTTAAGACATTTGGGTTATTTGAATATCATTTAAAATAAAATAATGACAAAAAAGTTATTATGCGTTACAGATATATAAATTCCACTGCAATAAATAAATAAGCAGTTATCGTATGCTACAATGACCATTTATCAAAACTCCATTTAAAACACCAGGTGGCAGTGTTTGTCAAAAGCTAAATACCCTTTAACCCGGATAAGATATCCTAGACCTTTAACAAAGGAGGAAGTTTTTGTTGCATTGACAGTTAACCATGGCGCTCGATGTGAAAACAAGAGCCAAACGATACGAGAAATTAGACTTTCTCGGAGAGGGCCAGGTACAGAGTACATTCCATTCTAATGATATTTCTTTATTGTTCATAGTAAATAACTTTAAATAAAAGTTAACGTTATACTATGATGACCATGCATGGAAAAACGTGTACAAGGTGCTGACTTGCTTAGTCAAGACTTCCAGTGCAGAGCTACCATGGTCTTCGCTGGTTGTTTATGTCAACAAAGAATCACAGATCTATCTATATTAAGTAGTAAAAGCTTTCTCTGTCCCTCTCTTTGTTGTGGATAGTACTAAGTATTCTGTCAATTTTAATGCCTCTATGCTATGCATGTGTTTTATCCAGTTTGCCACAGTATACAAAGCCAGGGACAAGACCAATGACACGATAGTCGCCATTAAGAAGGTATTAATGTTTGATAATTCTAATTTGTTTTGTTTTGTTTTTGAACGTAACACTATCCGCAAGCGACCTCTTTAGTCGTAAGTCCCTCCATGATAATTTGTCTTATTTGTTTGTATTTAATGGGGATAAACACACCAGTACTGCAACTCTACGGTCAGCTTAGGCTCATCTTTGTATCCTTTAGTTTCAGAAAAACCAACGTTTGTCATGTTTGAGCAACTTTCTGTGAATGGGTCAGTGAAGCGTCAATCACTTCAGGGCACTTTGAAAAATTGAAAACTTTGTTCAGACTCAATGACCGAAAGTTGCTCATACATGCCCTACAAGCTTTCTGATACAAAGATGGTGAACCAAGCTCTCCATAGTTACAATTGTATCGCCATAAAATAACTTTGGACACGACTTATATATTCTCATGAATAGGGAACTCCATGGAGGGAATTGTGGCTAAGCGGTTGTGAGTGTCCCCTTAGTTGCCTGTGGCTAAGGTTATACAGATTTACACATTAATCTAACACAACACCCGTATTGTTTATTGTGATTTGGCAGATCAAGGTTGGCCATAGAACTGAAGCTAAAGATGGTAAGTTATGCTCTAGGTCTAGTCTTTTTTAAGATGGCAATAATGAAGTGCTCGTGCAATAACATTCTTACTCATTAAATGTATCGTTCAGGTATCAACAGGACCGCACTTAGAGAAATCAAGCTGCTGCAGGAGTTACATCATCCAAACATAATCGGGGTAGGACTTTTTTGCAATAGAACTGGACACCTTGTCAATATTAATTATATGAGGAGGAACGGCTGCTACTTTGAACCTCATTATGATGTTTGTATTTCATAAACTGTTCTTAGTTGCTGGATGCCTTCGGACACAAATCCAACATCAGTTTGGTGTTTGACTTCATGGAGACTGACCTGGAGGTAAGATGCTATGAAGTGTCCTGGTTCATCCAGGGACCCATTCCTCTCCCATTCACGTGTATTCATTGATCCTATATATAGAGTCAATGCAGTTTTTATATTCTGCTATTCATTTTTTTGTTGCTTACATTCACTTAGGGTTAAACCGTCAGCATAATGGCCCTTTGATTGAATTGTCGTTGGAAGTCCTTTGTATTGTATTATACTAGAAGGCCACTGGATGGCAGTATTCATACTATTTCTTGAGCGATATGGCTTTATTACATCCAGTAGGGAAGGATTTAACCGTGGGCTTCTCGTAACTATAAACGTCTTAAAGCTAAGGCAGCCATGGTGGTGATTTCAGCAGCAGCTAAAATGGTAGACAGAAATGAGGTAATCAGGAATTTAAAGAATGGAAAAGGTTTTGAAGGTATGAGTGCTAAATTGGATTAGTAAGTCCTGTATAGAAATGTGTGGGATGAAAATGTAAGTGCTCTCCGCGGTCGTTGAATGGTTTGAGAAAGACACGTATCTCTCTGTCGAACCTACCCCCGCCTCTTCTTGTCTCCTCTTAAGTATCCATGTTTCCAGACTGGCTGCCAGCACAAACGCATTACGCCCTTGTTAGTAGGAAGCAAAACAAGATAACTGCACTTAAATACAAAAATCAATATCTCCGGGCTCAGGAAACGATGATGGGCATTTCTAACTCACAGGCATTAGATTAGCAAAACCCGAAAGAGGAGTGAAATATGATGCTGATCTCGTTTACTTGTCTATTTTGAGGCAGTGCACTTTAGCCCACAGGCTTATCATCTGCAGATGTTGGATGGACATCTGCAGGATGTCAGAGGCGAAGTATTAGAGCTGTGAGAAAACCTCTGGTTCAGGTTTTCTCAACTTTGGACCTATAAGCAAGGTCTAAGGTCCAAGTTGGCCACTTGTCTGTGGCCTGTTTCCCCAATTTCCCTTTGCTTAACAATTTTGCTTAATGGCATTGCAGTGTGTCAGAAAGAAATATGGTGAGTTAACAGTTAGTGGGATGGGTCTAATCTTTCTTCTACTCCGCAGGTGATCATAAAAGACACTAGTCTGGTGCTGACACCAGCTCACATCAAAGCATACATCCAGATGACGCTGCAAGGGTTGGAATACATGCATCACCACTGGGTCTTGCATAGGGTAAGATGAGACCTCCCTCTTGCGCTTCTTTTTTCTATTTCCCGCTCACACCTGCGATCCATACCCATATCGTCCTGAAGGGGGCGATACATGGAAATCTAAACGTTTGTGCTGCCAACCCTTGTTATTAAAATGATTCCAGTGTATTAAAAGAGGATCTTAAAATGATGACTAAAACATTTGGTCAGGGAAAGCAACGGGTAGATCCTTGACAAGACACAAACAGCAAAAAAACGACAGACTATGGGAAGAATGTGGTGACTGTGGTGAATTAAGAATGAGAACAGCTACTTTATTCTCCCCTGTTTTTGCATGTTCAGGATCTAAAGCCTAATAACCTCCTGTTGGACGGGAGTGGGGTGCTAAAGCTGGCTGATTTTGGGTTGGCTAAAGCATTTGGCAGCCCTAACAGAGCCTACACGCATCAAGTGGTCACCAGGTATGTGTGTGTGTGTGCAACTTATTACAGCTGGGTTCTCCCTTTTTACATGCGTCGATAACCCCATGGATGATTCTCATGCACTCCCTGTGTTTGTTGTGGCCCTTAACGGAACAGATTACCGACAGAACATGATAAATAATCCATTGCTCTGATTCCCTGTCTTTTGTTCTCAGGTGGTACCGGGCCCCTGAGCTCTTGTTTGGGGCCAAGATGTACGGCGTGGGTGTGGATATGTGGGCCATGGGATGCATCTTGGCAGAGCTTCTTCTCCGGGTACAGGCTTAAGATTTTTATTTGAATCACTTGAGTCGCCTTGTGGTTGTTGTTTCACACACACACACACACACACACACACACACACACACACACACACACACACACACACACACACACACACACACACACACACACACACACACACACACACACACACACACACACACACACACACACACACACACACTGATCTATGTCTTGTATTCTATGTAGCTCCCTTTTCTAGCCGGGGATTCCGACCTCGACCAGCTGACCAAGATCTTCGAGGCCCTAGGGACCCCCACAGACGAGACCTGGCCGGTCCGTATTGCCTTCTAGAAATATTCTTTGGTTTTAATTTAATATATAACTTACCGACCCGGGTCTCTTTTTATAAATGCACCCTCCTGTAAAAATGTTGTACAAAAAGGTGCGTGTGTGTGTGTGTGTGTGTGTGTGTGTGTGTGTGTGTGTCTCTCTCTAGGGGGTAAAAAGCCTGCCAGACTATGTGGCGTTCAAGCTGTTACCGGGAACCCCTCTGGAGCACATCTTCAGTGCGGCCGGGGACGACCTGCTGGAGCTACTGCTGGGGCTGTTCACCTTCAACCCCTCCACACGGACCACCGCCACGCAGGTAGGGCCCGGCACACACAGACCCTGATTGGCATAAGGCTTAGCAGTGTTGGTGATCACATTTTAAAACAATGTCCGTAGGGGGAGATGCGATTGGAAAGTGTTTGCTTGTTTTAATGATTCCTTTAATCAAGTGGTTGAAGGTAGAAGCATTGAAAAACAATTACAATGGAACGCTCAATATAGAGACACAGTTTACAACATACATTGGATAATTTTTTTATATATATATATATATATAATATCTTTTTCTTTTTTTATGCACGCCCATTTCCTACCATTAAAAAAAAAAAGTGGAGAGTCAGGCAAGCGGGTGGAAAAAATAAGAGACATTTTCTGGAATGTTGCGGTCACGCTCAATTGACTTTCTGCTTCCCTCCCCCCAACTACCACCCTACTCTAACGTGTCTGCAGGCACTGAAGATGAGCTACTTCAGCAACCGCCCCGGGCCTACTCCTGGACCACAGCTCCCCAAACCCAACGGCACATCCGAGGCACTCAAGGAGAGAGATAACCCCAATATAGCCTTCAAGAGGAAAATAGAGGGTCTAGGGACGAGTGAGAGACCCCCACACACACACTCACACACATACCCACACAGGATAAAAGCATCTGCTAAATGTAATGCAAAACCACACAATCACTTGTCTTGAAGGGTGTCCACGTGTGTCTATGGGAGAGTAGTCTGGCTGAACGGAAGTGGACAGCGTCTATTGCTTAGCGGCGGATTTGGCCGCGGCGATCCTCCTCCCCTTCCGGTTGAAATCATCGTGACAAAGAATCAAACCATGTTTGTTCTTTTTATCTATAAAATGATCTCCACATAGGCGACATACATCGTTAATGGTTTTTTGTGGCGTTTGGGATTAAGCCATTTCTGACAGCCTCTGAACGTCAAGAAGTTCCGTCAAAATAATTCCCCCCCCCCCCCCGGCACTATTTTGGATGGACACCGCTGCTGCTTCCCGGGCTTAGCCCCGCCCTAGACGATTGTGATTGGTTTAAAGAAATAAAAACAGGCCCGCCCATTTACCCC
Organism: Melanogrammus aeglefinus; assembly: GCA_900291075.1. Classification (NCBI taxonomy): domain Eukaryota; kingdom Metazoa; phylum Chordata; class Actinopteri; order Gadiformes; family Gadidae; genus Melanogrammus; species Melanogrammus aeglefinus. Next base: position 146,635 of record OLKM01000680.1, read on the forward strand.
CCGGATAGACGGCTCGAGGTAGCGTGGCTCCAGACCATTCTACTTCCTGTAGTTTGGTCTGGCTTTGCGAGACTAATGGGAGAGTAACTAATGGTGAGAGATACTGAAGTTCCATTACAGCACTGCAATTCAATTCAGAGCACTTCTGTCAACAGAACAACACTTTCTTGGATGTTGTTGAGGGACCACAGCAGAGAACATTTTTTTGTTCTCTGCTGTGGCCACTTCCCCTTCCATACCCAAACAGGATACATTATAAGTTTCTGTATCTGCAGCCTCTCACTATGACTTTTTTTATTTACAGCACAGCTGAGACTACCGGTATATTTGGTCGAGACTCTTAAATCAAAGAACGCCTTCGTAGAGCAGTGGCCAATAAGTCACGTTTAGGTGTAGTCAGCTGGGTTAATTTAGCCTTTGTTGACTGGTTTCATGTGGTGAGCAAACATGAAAATGGTGTCATTTCAGAGGGATAAAAATCCCTCTGAAATGTGAAAGTAATAAATCTTGTTTGGTCTATAGCCATTTCAATGCATATAACGCAGTGGTTCTGTGAGTTCAGAGGAAAGGTATCATGCAGGAACCACCGAATGATCTTAAGAGGACTATATTGGATCTGTTTAAACAAATAAAGCAAGACATTTGGGGGAGGCTTTGGGGAAAATTTTACATATCTTCAAGTGAACTTCTACATAACATCTCAGTTGACTCCCAGTGCAGAGACAAGCCTGCTGCTAGCCATTATATGTTCACGGTCTTGCACACTAACATTTTTATATTTACACTTGCTTGGGTAATTATGGACTACCTGTTTAAATCAAACCAGTAATTCAAAGGGTGTTGGCGTTACATTTAACTGCAGTTTAAAATACAGAGGGACAGCATACAGTTCTGTAGGGTATACTTTACTGGAGCAGGACCTTGGCAATGCTGGGAGGTTCAAAGTGATTTCCTCTTCCGTGGTTTGGAAACTATTTGGGTCGAGCGCAGCCTAAGCTTTTAGGGCTACATTAGAGGAAGAGAACCAAATGATCACTGGGGAACGGAGATGTTGGCGGTAAACCGGCTTCTTCTGTCTCAGTCTGTAGGACTGCTTGATAATGTGACTCCCACAAGGTACCTCTGTTGACACGGATGAGTTAAAGCTTTGTAACAGACGTGTTCCCTTAAATGCCTTATTAAAGCCATTCCTGTGTTTTGTTTTTTTCTTATTGATTTTTCAGGTACGATGAAGAAGAAACTGGTTTTCTGAGTGGGTCTATCGGAGGAGGGGGTGGTCACCATCCACCCCACCGGCAGGAGCAGTGGGCTTCGGCTCCATGCGTGGCTCGAGTGCCATAGGCTACATTGAGTGGAGCAGTGGACACGGGTCATGTGACTAGGATCGGGTCATGTGACTTGACTGAGGGGAACCCCAGCATCCATTGGGCTACAGAGTCCTTGCAGAAGGCTCTCTCTTGGGTCAAGGAACGACTGTTGCTTCACTCACTACTCATTGTAACGATGAACATGACTTGGGAGGATAACTGGTTGTCCACTATTTATGACTGAAGAAAAAAAGTGGCGAAAAAGCACTTTGTTTTATTTCAAGTTGATGTAATTTGTACTTTCTATGAAATTCAGCAATAAATGGTGAGGAATTGCAGATGGAGGTTACTTCAGTTTTTTTTATTACAATATATTGATTTCAATCCGTGGAAATTCAAAATAGTCCTGCTCTTGATGAGAAGCCTGTTCCTCCCTGAAAAGCGTCTACGGTTTCAACATAATCCCAATAATACCTATGACTTTCACAGAGTGCTGCCTCTGTTTAGATTCTCAATGTCCCCACCTATTCATTGTTAATATCTAAGAGGGGTAGGCCTACTGTTGTCAGTTTCAGCCTCATTACCGGTATTTTGTATTTCTATTAGCTGTGTGAGTGGCACAAGACACCCTCCAGGCAGACAGGGTGAAAATTGGCTGTGACCTCTTGACTGAAACAATGTGTCCAAATGCCTTTTTTTCCCCCGGTCCTGCACTTACAGTAGCTTTGATAAAACACACATGGCCGTGTCCGAGAGCTAATATGGTCAACTTTCTGGCTGCTGTCAGATAAAGATCAACGGAACAAAACCCTAGATGTGATGTCACTATCGCTTAGGATAACGCTGCACATAATATCACCCGATTTGGTGCTTTCACTGATTTTAATCGTTTATTAGGCTCCGCCAACACATCGTTTTGGCAAGAGAAACATAAAATGTTCTGCACACTCTCTATTTTGCAGGTCTACATGATACCGCCGGCCATACTTTAACACATTTATGTTTGTTTCCATTCATTGTGCGACCAGGAAATTAACAGTCTGACTATGAGTTTACAGTTTATGATTTTTATTGTTGGCTAATTTACAGTTATAAGAAACACGTAAAGCGGAGGGATACATAGCCATTAACAGTAGGCCTACCTGTTACATCAGCACTCATGCTTCTTGTCCAAATGACTTGGTCGGAACGAACTGTTGTATGCAATCATGAATACATTTCAATTAATACTTAGTTATTGTAATTAAGAATCAGGCTTTTGTACTCTGATTCAATAAAGTTGACCGTTTTGTTCACTTTCAGAACATAAAGTAGAAGATACCACAGCCTGGTTCTAGCAGTTTGTAGCATTTTTTTTATTTGAACATAAACGTCAATTTCAAGCTGTATCCAAGGTTATGTTTGGATACATCTAAAAATGAAATTCAATGAAATTGTAACAGTGAAATAAGAAATCAGCACACAAAAAAAATCCAATTCGACTTTTTTGAAAAGCAAAACCGCTGGATTTGGCTCCACAGCTGTCTGAAGCAAAAATCGCCATCATCGTCATCACCGTCACCGTCGTGTGTGGAAGTAGGGCTGGTGGGTGGAGGGAATGGGAGCAGCAGCAGCAGCAGCAGTACTAGGAAGAGAAGACAGCCAGTGGCTGAGGCCACTCGACAGGAAAGACCGACGAGCAGTTGCCCGATAGGCGCTTCGTGTCTGGAGGACGTTTCAGGAGCACACCGCGAGAACTCGCTTTCGGAAGGGACAAAAAAAAAAAGAAGTAACATTTCTATTTCGTTGAGGAAAAAAGGGGCGCTCTCTCCCCCACACACGGCGAAATGTGTGACCCGTGTTGCGTCTCGCAGGTGAGGATGACTTCGTGCAGTTTGTGATGATAATATTCCTTTGTTCACTGTTCGAGGCTAGCTTTGGCTACTTCTGTGCAAGCCTCTTTTTTTTTTAATCCTTTCTAAACTCTCTGGAAATGAATGGTCAGCACGTATTTGACAAGCACAGCACGGGAAGGTACGCCGACCTACAGTCAAGCTAGTTTGAGTTGTATTTGATTTGCTGGGTTTTCAATAATGACATCATACATGGTGAAGGTGATGGAAAAGTAATGAGACCTGACGAGATTCATTGATTTCATAAAAATGCGCGATATGGCGATATTATGTCGCGGCTAACTGCAGCCAGAGGCAGCGTCGAGGTCTCCATTGTTGACAACAGTGTTTGATGTTATTAAATCGGGTCATTTTGGAAACAACGAACCGATGTACAGGGGGGGATTGCAGTTCAGTTCCTTAAGTGCTAACGTTATACGTGTGGTTGTTCTGCTCGCTAGATGATCAATATGTCAGCTTTTATTAAACAAATGGTGACAAACGAGTCCTCCCACACGGTAAACGTTGTGTAGGCTTATGATTCATTGGTGGGGGGTGACTTTTAACGTTGTAGTCATCCTTTTCGAAAGTTTAGTCTTTTTTTTTCTTTCCACCTACCATTTCTTGAGACCACTTGTCAAGACCTTATCCCAGCAGGAATTAGTAAAGTACCATCCTTACAATGGACATCCCCATTTATACACGTGTTGCCCTTTTTTTTTTTACCAGGGCGTCCATATTCCTACATCCTTCAGTATTTCTGTCTATGTGGTGGGTGGTTTGCTCATATCCAATTTGGCTCGGAAGTGGCTATAGGGTGGGGGTGTTGTTTGGAGTGGATCTGTGGAAAGAGGCAGCCATAGCGTGGGAGCAGTTCACTGTTCATAACTCAATGGGATCAGGGGTGCTGTAGACCTTGTTGGAGACAGAGTGTAGTCATGGAGCAGGCTATGGCTCTCTGCTGACTTCAGCATTGAGTGAAGGGTTGAGATGAAGTGGGTTCTTATGCCTGGATCACATCCATGACAGCAGACTGTCCAGGCACTGCATGGAAAGAGTGAATGATTGTTCTCCAGAGGCTATTTGAGAAGCAGCTGGGGAGCTTTTGAGTGGTCAGAGGAGTTAAACTGTACGGATGAGTTATGAGCTTTTGGGTTTAAGTGACACCTTCTGCGGTCACAACCTCATGTCCCTTTTGCTTGTTGATTTAACATACACAACTGGCCAACAGACCAGGGCCCGACCAAATCATGTACCACTTGGCAGTTTCCGTCAACATCCACAATGGTGTGCTGCGATTTATTACATGTCCTAACATGTAATAAATTAGTTATTGGGTCCGTGTGAAAGTGGTATGACCCAGTGGTCACCTGCAGACAGCAACATTCCAGACAGCTGTCTTTCCCAGATGGAGGTGTGTGTGTGTGTGTGTGTGTGTGTGTGTGTGTGTGTGTGTGTGTGTGTGTGTGTGTGTGTGTGTGTGTGTGTGTGTGTGTGTGTGTGTGTGTGTGTGTGTGTGTGTGTGTGTGTGTGTGTGTGTGTGTGTGTGTGTGGCAATGTAGTAGCCCCGAAACAGGTGTTCGAGAGCAGCTAAATACCCCTGACTTGTAAAAGGATAGCTTAAGTGAATATATAATATATATATATATATATATATATATATATATATATAGTAACACCAGGCCTTGCAAATCCCAGCTAACAGCACATGGATATCTTGTGGTCGAAAGTGATAGATTTTGTGCCAGACATATACAACGGAGACAAAGGCATTTGTCCATACAGTCTTCCTCTCCTGGCATTCAGGCTTTCCCTGATACTGCTTACTTACTTACTTACTTACTTACTTACTTACTTACTTACTTACTTACTTACTTACTTACTTACTTACTTACTTACTTACTTACTCTGGCTTCAATACACATTTGTTGTTTCCCTGTTCTGTTGTAGGGAAAGACGATTCTTCGCTCTTTAGTCTAAATGTCCGGCCTGCCTCATCGTGCACAGTGCTGCATCTTCTCACCGGGCTTTGGATGGATTTAATAAGCGGTAGAGCACTTAAGACTAGTAGGGGCCGTCCAAAATCAACCTTGGAAGATTTCTCAGACTGTTATTCTGGTCAAAACAAAGATTCATCCTCTCAAATCATGGTTACTCAATGCTATAGCGATACAGAGGGCTGATGTAATAATCGGAAATGCCTGCTTCTGAATCAGCTTGCCGGCGCCGGTATTGCTTCAAAGCATGTGAAAATCTTTTTATTTTGTATACTCAAGCCTTGCATTGCTCACGTTTAGAGAAGGGAAACAGCCCCTCACTAGTTCTTTTTGCTAGCTTCCGGCCCTGTGCAGGTGACCAGACACTGAAGTAAACACAATGCTCCTCTCTGCATTCCCTTAAAGAGATATTTGCCAGCAGAGAGACCAGTGATTTGTGTGTGTGTCTATAGAAAACAGAGGACCGATACATTTTTGCTGTGTATACAGCTGCCTGGCTGTGCGAACAATAGAGGAGCTGTCAGTGTCAATCTCGAGAGCAAGAGCATTGGAGTTGGTGTAACTTTAAAGGCCAAACTACACTTGGATCCACCTCCTATACAGAAATCTTTTGTCTGTGTGTGTGTGCATTTGCCTGTGTATTCATTGCTTTTCTTGTGCTTTCTTTCCTTGTGCTTCCTTTCCTTCTATAAGTGTCCTCTTTTCTTTCCTTCGGCTTGCCTCTGCCTCTCTGCTCAACCTCAAAGCATATTTGTGATCTGTTAAAAGCGGGTGTATCTGAGGTTTGATTCTTCAATGTCAGCGCTGCTCCGTTCTTATGCGGTCATTGGAGAGCCGCTCTTACTCAGTGGAACAGCTAGGTGGTCAGCGTGTCAGAAGAACTTGACAGCAACACGAGAAATTGTTCTCACCATGTGAGTGGAATGTCTGTCTAATTTCTGAGTCAACGCTTCAAAGTTTCTCAATTGCATGAACTGTGAGTTTGTGTGTGTTTATGTGCTTCTGCTTTTTCCCCAACTGATAAGATTGGGTCACTCCCAAGTCTACCGGTTAGAGTAAACACACTTTTTTTTTTTGCAGGCGTTACCAGGGGAAACGAACGGCTGTTTACTGTTTGCCTGTGTGTTTGGGTGCTTTGTTGCATTAGCTTAACTTGGATTGCCTCCCCAACACATTCAATCCTCGTTTACTCCGCCATAGCCTGCGGCAGCACTGAGCGTCTTCACGACGCGCGCTCTTTTGTTAAATGCGATCAAATACACTCTGTGCCTGTGGAAGACATCAGAGTGGGGTGCTTTTTTTTTTTTATTCCTAATCTAGTACCGCTCAATGTATTTTGCAATAGTATTATAATGGCTTAGCCTTGCTGTAGAAATGCAGAGAAAAGAAATCAGGTCTGCTCATACGAAATAACCCGCTTGTTATGAACTTATGAGCTTATGCAACGGTCCTTGTTGTACCTAGCTTGTCGTAATGCATCACTTCACAACCCAAGTGTGTTTGGCAGTCCATATGAAATCCTTCAAGGCTCTGGGGTCTGAAGGGTTGTTGATCGTAATGGTTAAACACATACAGGGCAGTGCTTCTTGATTCTCGTGTGCTCTGTTGGCCTTGATGCGACCGGTGACCTAATTCCGACAGCGGCCCTCTGCCTTTGTCTCTGCGTTCCGATGTGTGCCTCGCTGTGTTGATCCAGGCTGATGCCAACACCAGCCTGTTTGTTTGTGTGTTACTGGAGCGCACTCACCGCCTCCTCGATGCGACCGTTGGGGATAGACTTCCAGGGCACCAGTGGGGAGGCAGACGAGATAGATGCTTGTAATTTTATTTAGAGGTTTTCAAACCAGGGCCCATTTTCAGACTTAATCGCGCGGTTTCATCCCCTTTTCCGTCATTGGGTGTCGGTGCTGTTATGAAACCAGCTGCTTTGATTCGATGGCCTCGGTCTCATTGATGTGCACTGGCTCGGTCTTTTATATTGACGAGATGCAGATTTAAAAATGAGACGCTGAAGGACTTTCAAAGGTCTCGGTAAGCGGAAGTGAATCAGGACACCCATATGAATGTTAATCAACCCAAAACAGGGGGTTGAAAAGGAGAAGGCAAATCAACAGTAGAAGAAGTTCTGAACAATAGAATGGAGGAAACGGAGCGATTGTGGTGACCATAAGAGAACATGAAACGGTGCTTAAGAGTGAGGTAGAGAGAGGGGGGAGGGGGGGGGAAGAGGAAGAGGGATCTCTTTGTCCCCCATGGTGTTGGGGTCATGAGACTGTGACGCAGATTGGTGGCCAAAGTGGAGTGGGTGGATTGGTGGGGGGGTTGCGAGTGAGTACTATAGGTCTAAATGTTAGAAAATACAGCAAGTGCTCCGATTCCATGTGTACAGCTCAAACAACACCCCTCTGCTTAAGCTCAGGATTCAATTGCAGCTAAGCTGGTCTGTGTGTGTGTGTGGAGGGGGGGGGTTCTGTGTGATGTATATTTAAATAATAATCAAAGGACGATGTCCAAACATGCAGCTCGGTCAACCACCTGTCGACATGCTGGTGGGGGGGCCGAGCACAGGGTCAGGTCCGCTCCGGTTGCCACGGATACCCTTTTTGTCTCCGCCGCCCGGTGGAATGCCTCACTCGACAGTTCCCCTCCGCTTTGCTGTGTGTAGCCCACGGAGGGAACCGGCCCCCTTCACTAATGAAATCTAAACACCCTTACAGCTCTAATCGTACCGTTTCTCCCCCTGCTTACTCTCCGTCTGTTTCGGCTAATTAATGGTCCATTCAATGAGGGATGTGGGCAAAGCGCAGAGACAAAGGCAGAGGCTTATCCTGTTAAAGTGTGTGCTGTCGGGGAGGAGGGAGACCTGATCGGAAAAGCCCTCCCCACACACACCTCCTTGCCTCATGAAATACAAAACTCATCAGCGCGGGGGGGGGGGGGAGGATTAAGAAGTTGCTTCAATATGCTTCAGAGTGAATGCATCCTCGCTACAGGCAAGATGGCGGATCTGCAACACTAAAATGAGGTGGTGTTTGTCTTTGTATCACCAGGCTTGCCTTGCTTCCCAATTTCCATAGCACTGTTGGATACAGCTGGGGAACAACATCCCATGATTTGTTATGTTGGTATGTCTTTGTCTGCTGGCTGAGAGAGAGAGAGAGAGAGAGAGAGAGAGAGAGAGAGAGAGAGAGAGAGAGAGAGAGAGAGAGAGAGAGAGAGAGAGAGAGAGAGAGAGAGAGAGAGAGAGAAGAGAGAGAGAGAGAGAGAGAGAGAGAGAGAGAGAGAGAGAGAGAGAGAGAGAGAGAGAGAGAGAGAGAGAGAGAGAGAGAGAGAGAGAGAGAGAGAGAGAGAGAGAGAGAGAGAGAGAGAGATTTTTTCTCAACTTCCAAACATTTTCAGCTACATTTGTGCGACTGGAGTCTTCATAATGAGAGTGGAATGAGGTTATACTAGAAGTGAATCACTAATTAATGTCGATTTCCACCTCCACCCATCTGCCAGCATGCATAATTAAAAACGAACCCAATTTGCCCATCTTAGCTTGGATAATTGAATACCCCAGACATTTGAATTGCCTTGTGTTCAACCTGTTCCCATATGAACGACATAGCCAACTATACATGTGATGCCTGTTATATGAAACTAAGGCTAATCTGTTTAACACGTAGGCTATACGAAGTAGCACACACTCAAAAGTGAAGAATGCCCTTCCATGCTAGATTTGGCAACAGCCTCATTCCTTGCTGTCCCTCAGCTGTTTCGAGGGTGGCCAGTTGGCTGGTGCCCAATCGTCACTGTAAAGCATTAATTCATTCACATTTCTATTTCCCCAGATCATCAAAACAATGCGAGTGTAGGACTACAATGACTGGAACATTCACAATGTAGCACATATTTTTTTTTAACAATAGAGAACCACCCCACAACGGCATCTTCCTGGACACTTGGGGGTGTGTGATGAGGATTCGTTGAATGGTCAGGGAAAGGTTGAGAGATAAGGGAGAGGTGGAGGGGAAAAAGGTAGAGAGTGTGGAAGGGCTCGAGATTCAGCCAGAGCCAGCTCATGTGCACCATGTGCCTGTGTGTATCTGCCCCCGCCACGAGTCTGCAACATACCGCAGATAACTGGCATGGGAAGCGTAGCAGAATTCATCAGCGCAATGTCTCACACTGGCTTTACTGTAATCATCACACGAGTCCCCTATTAAACGGCCTGCCTCATGACCCGTGCAGCCATTACACAGAATGTGGCTCCATGCTTTGTTTTTATTTTGCTGCCGTGCGCAAGAACTGAAACGTAGGGTTATTGTTAGTGTTGGGGCTCTTGTCCCTGGGGTTTCTGTGTACATTTCTATGTGCAAAAAAAAAATAGACCAGCACGGGTCACACTAGCCAGGGCTAGACGGAGGGAACAGTGGACAAAATGGGACAAAACCGATGTAATCCCTTTGAAAGATCCATGGTTAAATGTGTTGACGTGGATTTTGAGTTAATCTGCAGACTTCGACAATCTGACCTTATCACTTATAGGCAGAAAAAGGTACCCGCAGACCGCAGTACACTTTTTTTCCCTTCCGAGGACAAAATGTCCTACTCTGCAAATTCAAACCATAGCCCTAATCGCCTTGGGTTGGGGGTCTCCTCTAGCTACAGCAGTGGGAGTCACCACTCTTCCTCTCCCTCGCTAGAGCAGTGGGAGTCACCTCTCTCCCTCCCTCTACTACCTCATCCTGCATCTGTGGGTGTCACTTCTGTATCTCTCCCTCCTTAAGACCAGTGGGAGTCACCTCTCTCCCTCTCCCTCTCTACAGCAGTCGGATTCACCTCCCTCTCCCCTCCCTACATCAGTCGGTGTCACTTCTGTACCTCTCTCTCCCTAGACCAGTGGGAGTCCTCCCTCTTCCTCTCCCTCTCTAGAGCATTGGGAGTCACCCCTCTTCCTCTCCCTCCCACCAACAGTGGGAGTCACCTCTCTACCTCTTCCTCCCAGCAGCAGTGTGTTGTGCATGCAGCCCTCCTTGCTGGGAGTTGTTTTGGGTAGGCAGGGTGGGGTGGCCGTGCAGAAGGACACTACGCTGTGTGTAATTATCCAGCCTCCGCCTTCTGAAATAGAACACAAGGCCTGTCTTTATGAGGCCTAGTCTTTTTATATGAGGGCCCATCAGAGGGGGAAAAACCGAGGTGTGTGTGTGTGTGTGTGTGTGTGTGTGTGTGTGTGTGTGTGTGTGTGTGTGTGTGTGTGTGTGTGTGTGTGTGTGTGTGTGTGTGTGTGTGTGTGTGTGTGTGTGTGTGTGTGTGTGTGTGTGTGTGTGAGCAGAGAGCCTCCACTGTTCTCATCATGGAGCGGGATGAGTGGGAAGCCGTTCCTTTGGATATATTCTTTGAATGAGAGAAAAGACGCCATGAGGCTCCGGGCAGACATTTTGGATCCTTCTGTTGCCATCTCTTTGGTTTAGAGTTGCTGTAGTTCTATGAGAGCTTATTTCTTTTCAGTTTTTTTAATCCTTCTCCTCTTCATGTGGTCCTCTATATCAGTGGTTCTCAACAGCTCTAGCTTCAGGATGTGTCAAGATTCATTAAGTAACCACCTAAGCAAATATTGCAGTTATCCCACAAAGCTTTCATGTGCTTATAAATACATTCAGGGAGCCGATAGGCTGCAACACCCGCAGCTTGGTGCGAGCCACCCATTGAGAATCACTCTGTAATGTAATGTTGTGTCTTTTCATTTCATTCTGTGTCTCGAAGTACAGTGCCTAGAGTGCTAGGAACCACTTTAACGTGAAACACAATCGATCCTGAATAACCATGAATATCTGAACCCTGATCCCATTTCTGTCGTCGTGGCGCACACTTGAAGACGTTGTTTGTTGAGAGATGGCCGTCTGACCGGGTTAAGGGAGAGCTAACCCTTCGCCATGTGTTGTTTTGTCCACTTCAGCTGGCCTGCTGCTGTGGTACGGCGGCATGCTCCTGCTGCTGCAACTGCTGCCCAAAGATCAAGCAGTCCACGTCCACGCGCGTCATGTACGCCCTGTACTTCCTCTTGGTCACCATGGTGTGTGCCATCATGATGTCCCCCACCGTGGAGCAGGAGCTGCGCGACAAGGTGAGGGGTCACACACACACTGTGTGTATGGTAACATAGAATGTAAACGCATCAATGGGACAAATGGGACCATGTATGTGTACACTACACACACACACACACACACACACACACACACACCACACACACACACACCACACACACCACACACACACCACACACACACACACACACACACACACACACACACACACACACACACACACACACACACCCCCCCTACCCTCATGTTCCGAGGCCACAGAACAACTTCTACAGGTTCCACATCGACTTGTTCGGACTTGTCACAAGCTATGTTTTCGCCATGAACCAAAATAACAATCTGTCGATAGGGCTGAGTGGATATTTAAGGTCAGAGTGTTGGCATGCAGACAATGCTTCAGCAGGCTCGTGACCCCCAACTGGGGGGGAAAAGGGGGTACGGTAGGGAAAGAGTTCTCAGTTTAGAATGGGTCATGTTCCACCCTACGGGAAATGTGGAGGGGGAGGGAGGAGACGATTAACGCACAAATGGACAAACGGAGAAACACACACACAAAATGGCGGTTAATTAGGAGCAATAAATGTAGATGGAGGAAAATAAATGATCTTTTGGTTTCCTGCCTTAGCCGACTCGAGACTTAATTACAACCAACCTCAACCATCATTTCTACAGAATACAAGCCCTGGGTACTGTAAAGTAAACCTTCTTGGTAAACTGGGTGAGGGCCCAATAAAAAAAGGGGCCCCTGCTGTAATTATGTGGTTGCTATAAGATCTAGTAGTCAAGGTTACCAGCCATCAAGTGTAATTGGATGTAGTATTCCCGGTGGCGTTGCATATTCCGGCATTAGTTACTAGGTTATCACACACTGCAAAGGCACTTTGTATACAAGTGCTGCCTATAATAGTGGAGTAGTGTGTCTTACACAATGCTATGCAAAGACCCGTGGTTCTTTGTTGGGGGAATTGGCTCTGAAGTTCTGCTGGGGGTAACCTAACCCACCCCCAATAGCCCCCAATACCACGCCCCTACAGCCTGCCTGGTGTCCCACTGCTTCTCTAATTCCCCCTAACCTAACCCTGCCTCACGTCATGTTAGGGACCACACCAGCCCCCTAACATAACCTCAGCCCGCCTCACGTCATGTTGGTGACCACATCAGCCAGACGGTTTAAAACCCTGGGTTTAAGTCTCGAGGGCTGAGCGCTCTTAATGTGCACACTGATGTCAATCAAACCACACCACGGGGCGCACCCCAATTTTGGGTGGTGGTGGGGCCACTCTGAGATTCTAGATCTAGTTTTCTTGTTTTAAAATGTGTCTTTTGGGTCATTGTGTCATTATTCCTTCGACGGCGTGTGTACATATATATATATATATATTTCAGTTAGGAATGAATAACAATGTGTTCTTGAAGCCGTGTTGGAGGAGGCAGTAGCCTGGGCTGACAGCCCGACCTTGTTAACAGGCTTTCTGAGATGACCCGGTGATTTGTGGGAGGGCGTTTGGCTCTCGTCAGCGTTGGTCCCAGTGGGCTCTGACCCCGGGTCCCTTTCATCCTCCCAGCCCATTGTGCTGCGGGGCTGTAACGTGAGGCGCGCTATCCTGTGGCAGTTTGTTTTCTGAGCTTTGAGGGGGGATTCCACTTGAAACTCCTCTCCTCAGGGGACGGGAATGCTGTAGTGTCGGGGGTGGTGTGGGGGTGGTGGAGGTGGGGGGGCTGTGCTAACAGAGATGTCTTCCCACATTGGGCCCCGGGCTCCGCCTGAGTCACCCTGTTGTCATGGTGTTTGACACAATCGTTGTCTTGCCTTTTTTCTTTTCTTTTTTCTTTTTTCCTTTTTTTTTTATTCTCGACACAGACAGCCGCCGTGTTCAGGTCCATCCAGGACGTCCCCGTGCACGCCGTCCGCTCCGTTCTGTTTCAGCACGTTGGGAGCTAGCACCAGAAGCTATGCTCTGCGGAGGACACTTGCAGGCATACCGCGCCCGGGCTGCGTTACCACGGCGATGGAGCACTAGCTTTCTCTCTCCCCTGTTCGGCCTGAGAACAGGGATATTTTCTTTCTTCCCCCCCTCCCCTCCTCATCAATCTCCTTTCAGCCCCTCCGCGATCGCTCTGGCTCTGCCAGTGTCTACAGTGGTGGGGAGAGAGAGGCTCCATGGAGCGCCGTATGGGAGCTAGAACCAGGGTTACAAGACCCGGCAATGCACAGAATGGCCTTTGATAGCCCCGTGCAAACGCCCTGCTGAGTGTGTGCACGCACACACACACACACACACACTCACACTCACACTCACACTCACAGTATCGGTCACAGATCGAGCACAGTTGGAAGTCGTGGTCTGAAAGAGTGGCCTTTGTGTTTATGGAGCGTCCCTTTCCTCCGTAGATTTACAGCAGCCTGACGCGGCCGTAACCCCTGAGCCCCCTCTACCAGCCCACCACCATGGACATGTTAATGTCCCCTGAGACAAAACGTACCCACCGGCCTGGCTCAAGTTCTCCCCCCCCCCCATCCCCCCGCCATAGCCAGCCGTTCCATGGTCTCCACTAAACACACACATCCAAAGATGTCTTCATGGCTGGCTTGTGTTGGCCTACCGTCTGACAGAGAAAAAAACAGTTGGGCAAAATAGACTTCCATTTATAAGGCGTGTGCAAGTATGGTACTTGGGTTTCTGGGCGTCTGAAAGTGCTCTTTCGCTCCCATTCTGCTTTCCATCTCATTTTCCTACCGGCTTTTCCCCCTGCTGGTGGAAAGGCAGAGGTGCGCATGCGAGGTCGAGCGGCCCCAGCTGCACTCCCGCGGCCTCCGGAGTCCCCGTTGTTTACAGAAGCCCTTTATGCTCTCCCAGTGACGCCAGGCAGAGGCACCACAGGCCATCCGGCTGTCCTGAGCGGGCTTCGATGAACCTGTGTGCCCCCCCCCCAGAGACACACCTCTTCGCCTCTCCCCCAGAAGGCTTGTCCCCCATGACTATAGCCCCTCGCCTTCACTCCCCGGACTCTGATCCCGGGGGGCCCTCTTTACCTCCATTCTGCTCTCTTTCGTTCCTTTCTAGTATACTCCAACCCCCCCCCCCCCCCGCCCCCATCTCTTTTTCTCCCCTTACTGACTCTGTGAAAGGAAGTCGGCTAATTTATTCTACCCACGCTTTATGTCCGTATACACACACACGAGCGCGCACGCACACACACGCATACATACATACAAGCTCAGAGACCGGGGGATGAAAGAGGGTCTTCGTGTCGCTGGCGGTTGCCTCTCCTGCTGCTTTGGGGGGGCGTGAGGCTCCGCGTTGACCCCCCCCCTCAGCAAGGACGGGAACAGACCTTGTTCAACATGTCAACTCATTATCGTGTGTGTGTGTGTGTGTGTGTGTGTGTGTGTGTGTGTGTGTGTGTGTGTGTGTGTGTGTGTGTGTGTGTGTGTGTGTGTGTGTGTGTGTGTGTGGTGTGTGTGTGTGTGTGTGTGTGTGTCAGGTCCCTTTCTACAGTGACATGTGTAAGAAGCTGGGCGCCAGGGAGAGCTGCAAAATGCTGGTGGGCTACTCGGCCGTGTACAAGGTGTGCTTCGGCATGGCGTGCTTCTTCTTCCTCTTCTTCCTGCTCACGCTGCGGCTCAACAACAGCCAGGGCTGCAGGGCCGCCATCCACAACGGGTAGGTACCCGCGCTACAGCCAGCACTGTGGTCAGGCCGTACAGCCAGTGGGATGGACCTTTCATTGAGTTTGTCTGTGAAACTGCAACACAAAATGCTTGATGAGGGATCGATAAATAAATAAAAGTTGTACGATTTTTGTCAAAGAACATGGAGTGGTGTGTGTGTGTGTGTGTGTGTGTGTGTGTGTGTGTGTGTGTGTGTGTGTGTGTGTGTGTGTGTGTGTGTGTGTGTGTGTGTGTGTGTGTGTGTTCCTACTCTTCACCAGAGGAACCCCCTTGTCTTAAACTTCTGTGGTGTTGGGTAGGTTTGTTACGTATTTCTCCCCAGCTAGTCGCCGGCTGTGGTCTTTGTGGGCTAGCCCCTGTGGACTGTGTATATAAACAGCGGGGAAACGGCCAAAGTAAAGACAAGTGCACGGTTTTGAATGTGAAACGATAGATCTACGATGCTGTTCAACGCTGTGCCAGGATTAAAAACGGAGGGTGGCCAGTCCTTCTTGAAGGCTATACTGGGAGTAAACGTGAAGCTTTCTGATGGCTTACGACGCAGAACCTGTGTTTGCATTGGAGGGCAACAGTGCCGCAGAGAAAACAGGGTTTCCCTAAAACACTGACCATGTCCAGACCTGACCAGACTGCATTAAATCCATCCAAAATGGAGCTGTTCCAACCGACCAACGAGGCTCACAGCACGACACAACAATCCTAAGCCTATAAAAAGAAGACCTCCATCACTAGAGCTTCCTTTTTGTTTTGATGGTCAATCTGAATGTTTTGCCTTGCTCACGCACGCCCTGCCATAATACCCATGTTCATAAATTGCAGGTTCTGGTTACCTAAGTTTGTTTTGCTGGTAGCATGCTGCGTTGGGGGCTTCTTCATCCCAGAAGAGGGAGGATTCGAGATGACGTTTCTGAAAGGTAACCAGCCCGGCTAACGCAACGCCGCCGTTTCATATGAATGTTTTCCTGCCCTGTCTGAACTGTCCTCCCCCCCCCCTCCCCATTGGCTGATTACAGTGTGGCGGTACATAGGGGCGGTGGGGGGGTTCATCTTCCTCCTCATCCAGCTCATGCTGCTGGTGGAGTTTGCCCACAGATGGAACACAAACTGGTGAGAACCATTTTCTCTCTCTCTCTCTCTCTCTCTCTCTCTCTCTCTCTCTCTCTCTCTCTCTCTCTCTCTCTCTCTCTCTCTCTCTCTCTCTCTCTCTCTCTCTCTCTCTCTCTCCTCTCTCTCTCTCTCTCTCTCTCTCTCTCTCTCTCTCTCTCTCTCTCTCTCTCTCTCTCTCTCTCTCTCTCTCTCTCTCTCTCTCTCTCTCTCTCTCTCTCTCTGCTCCCTCACTTCTCTCTTTAATTTGGTTTATTTTTTGGTCCTCGGTCTCCGTGTTGTCTCTACGTCTGGCCTTGTTGCAAAGGCGTCATTGAAACAGTTTGAGCAGCAATGGGACGGCGTGTGGCTCAGGGGGTACAACGGACCGACTGGTAACCGGAAGGTGGCTAGTTCGAGTGTCGAGGTGTCACTGAGCAAGACGCCTCACCCTGACTGCTCCTGACGATCTGGCTGTCGCCGTGCATGCTTTGTGAATGTGTTTATGAATGGATGATTGTTAGGCAAGGTTATTGTAAAGCGCTTTGAGAGGCCCCTGGTTAATTAATGCAGTTCCTTTTTAATTTTTTTAATGAACAGACCCGCATACGAAACAGCAAAAGAGCCCGTGGGTCAAGAATAGACTCTATCTCAGAGGGGGGTGCGTGTAAAATCTGGTCCACCATTGGAGAGCACGGTCTTGTTTTTATTTCAGAGGGCCAAAATCAGAACCTAGCTGGCGGCCAAGCCTTCCCCAAACATCCAGGATGCTCATGGCGTGCGTGGCGTGTTTGCACACAGTCCATTTCCTGTGTGTGGAGAGCATGTGCCTCACAGCCCACTTGGCTTTGAAGAGCCGTTCAGTTTTTTGTTACCAAAGCCATGTGTCCGTAGACATGTGTAAATTACTTCACCAGAGTTGGAAGATAACAGCTGCTTTTCACACCAAACACCAACAAAGTTCTTTAACAGGCTGTAAATCTCTTTTATTTCGAGCGTGGGATAAAATCAACAACCTTATCTCTTCCTTGACCCAACCCTTTCAGTTTACTGTTTACATGGCACTTTCTCAGTGGCTTTCCTTTCTCGCTGTCCGTCAATCACTTCCTGTGAAGCATTGTTGTCGACTCTGTTGTCCCCTCCCCTTTTTTAGGCCATCCTGTTGCATTGTGAATCTCGCTCTCACTCTTGGACACATCCCAATCCCCTCGCCCTCACCTCTTTACACACACACCCCCCTCCCCGCGCCCCCCCACACACACACACACCACCACACACACCACACACACACACACAACACACACAACACACACACACACAACACACACACACACACACACACACACACACACACACACACACACACACACACACACACACACACACACACACACACACACACACACACACACACACACACACACACACACACACACACACTCCACGCCCTGTCCTGCAGGAGTTCCGGGGTGAAGTACAACCGGCTGTGGTACGCCGCTCTGGCCCTGGTGACCCTGCTCCTGTTCAGCGTGGCGGTGGGCGCCGTGGCCTTCATGGGCCTCTTCTACACGCACCCGGAGGCCTGCCTGCTCAACAAGGTGCTGCTGGGCATCAACGGCAGTCTGTGCTTCATCGTCTCCCTGCTGGCCATCTCTCCCTGCATCCAGAAACGTGAGAGCAGCCCCCCCCCCGTCACATGCACGGACACACGCACGTGTGTGTGCGTGCCCCGACATGCCCAGGCAAACGCGCATACCTACTTATACAAACGGAAAGGTCTTGGTTATACAGAGTATCGATCCCAGAATCCACAATGGGGAATACGAGAGCCACAGCAGCAATGCTTGCTCTGCTACTATCGCCCCATGAGGTCAGCGATTGGCAGTTACAAAACAAATTGAATCAACTAAAACGGTTTTGTGTTTATGATGGTAGATGTCAACTTTTGCTCTGCTGCCGTTTGGGGATCGCATCCCTGAATTGTCTCTCCGCCAGCTGTCGTTTCAGTGACTGGAACTGGCTCAGACTTCAGCCGATACTACAGAGTAGAAAAACCAGTTCTGAATCCTTCATGTTTTTTTTTTTTCTCATCAGTTTGAAACTCCACTATGCATTCAGGCAGACAAATGCCCTTTGTCCACTGGACACAATCCCTTACCGTGTGTGTGTGTGTGTGTGTGTGTGTGTGTGTGTGTGTGTGTGTGTGTGTGTGTGTGTGTGTGTGTGTGTGTGTGTGTGTGTGTGTGTGTGTGTGTGTGTGTGTGTGTGTGTGTGTGTCCCTGCAGTGCAGCCCACCTCCGGCCTGCTGCAGCCCGGGGTGATCAGCGTGTACGTTATGTATCTGACCTTCTCCGCCTTCTCCAGCAAACCTAAAGAGAGTGAGTACGACCGTGCTGTCGGAACAAACAAAAACAAACCAACCAACACATCCATTACGACCCAGGAGAATGGGATTAGGGCTGTGATTGGATATAATGGTTAGGACCTGACTCGCTCCTGAGTGAATTCATAATTCAATATCATATTTATAATTGAACTGCTTTGCTCCACTCTACGCGCTACCCCCTTCTCTAGTGTTCACAATGTTCTAGGGAGACATCCGCTGTCAGGGTCGTCTCTTTTACCCTCCTCGTTGATGAATAGCTTCAACGCTTCCCCTCGGTGGGATTAATAAAGTTTTTCCTTATCTTATCGTTCTGTTTGTGTTAATGGAAACCTCCTTGATTTGTATTCCACCTCCTCTCTAAATGTTAGGTCTCTTGCTAACATTCCTCTTTGATTTTTATTGATTATTCCCATGTCTTTTTTACCTCCGCCCCCCCCCCCCCCCCCCCCAGCGTATGAGGTTGCCGGGTTGAACACCACAGTGTGTGTGTTTCCCTTCAACTCTGGGAACGAGAGCGACAAGAAGATTGTCACCGTCGTGGGGGCCGTCATCCTCTTCTGCTGCGTCCTCTACTCATGGTGAGACACACACACACACACACACACACACACACACACACACACACACACACACACACACACACACACACACACACACACACACACACACACCTTGCCTCGGTCAGCACTAACCCAGTGAACCCCAGACTGCGACGACATGCCCGGTAGAGCAAGAAAGGATGGTAACAAATGACAACACTGCATCTGCGGCAAAAGACGGCCACTGATTGGCCGTCACTTTAGAGAGGGAGCGTGTGGTTGGCTGCTGGCTGAGTGCTGGGGCTGTGTGAAGCACATGTGGCTCCAGTGCGGAGCCACATGTGTTTCCAATCACGTGGAGGCCTCGTGTCTCCTGTGGTCTCCTCCTCCTCTGACCTGAGACTGTGGGAGAAGCGGGGGGACGCCCATGCCATCTCAACTTTCTAAAGGACTAAATGACTGGAAAACTACAGTCTGAATGACTTTCTTTCCATTGTGCATTCCCTTTCACGCGTCAAAGCCTCTTATCGCCCACCTTCTTGTCTCCCTCTCTCCCCCTCTCTCCCGCTCTCTATCTCTCCCTAAAGCTTGACCTCCACCACCAGACGGAGCTCTGCAGCGCTCCGTGTGTGCAGAAACAGTGAGCCCGAGACTGAGGTGCACACACACACACACACACTCACACGTGCGCACGCTTATGTTCTTACGTTCTTTTGATTGGTGGACTGTTAATTTGTGTTAAAGGGGTGAAATGAGTCAAGGAGTTGTAATGGCACACATCTTTTTAATGGATGAACAAGTCATCTGTGTGCACATCCTTGAGTCGTCATGATAAACCCAGCGTTCATCGAGTTCTTCTTCTCTGTCCTGCAGAGAGCACGCTGCTGTTTCTGCTTTGGCGACGACACGGGTGGGTACTTCGTGTCTCATTCATATTTCATGGTTTTCCAGTCTAGCGCCTGCTTCCCTCTTCTCCACCTCCTCTCATTAATGGCTACATAAAAAATGTCCCTCGCCTGAATATCTTTCTCCCTAACCCTAGCCCGCTATCTCTCCCTCTCACATATCCTTTTTTTTTTTTTTGCCCATTAATATGCCATATTCTCATTTCTCTGCCAGAGTGGTTTTCACTCTGCTTATTGTTATTCCTGTGCCAGAGCGCAGATGGTGAGAAAGCATTGGTCAGCAAACAGAAATGATGTCACTGTTACTAGGAGGTTACTATGCCGGCCAGCTTTCTGGTTGGACGTGTGTCTAGAATAGACTCACACTGACCTCTGCTGGAGGACACGAAAAGTAAAACTGTAATGCATAATGAGGGGACATTTTTTTGGGTCGTGTGACAATAAATAAAAATGAATGTGTAATAATTAAAATCATTAAATAAATTAATAAAATTTGCGTCACGACTTTATCCAACCATTGAATATTACAATGTTGGATGGAGCAATGTAATAACATGCAATGACACGCATTGCAAAAAGATGATTAACAAATATGAACCATACAAGCACAGAACCATTAATGTTAGACAACCTAAAGGTTGAAGCCTCAGTAGGTTAGCACAAAAAAAAGATGTAAAAGCAAGCAAATTAAATTATTTAGCTTATTTAGCTACACTTGTGGCTACATTCTTGTCCCTATATTCCGAGATGGCACTGTCCCAGTCCCAAAAAACGAGCTCAACGTTTTGTGTTGAGGTCATTGTGAATGTGCATGTGTTTAATAATGTGTGTGTGCATTTTCAGATGACAACGACGAGGAGAAGAGCGGCGGTGGTCAGAACGTGGTGTACGACGAGCACGAGGGAACCATCTACAGCTACTCCTACTTCCACTTTGTCTTCTTCCTGGGCTCGCTCTATGTCATGATGACCGTCACAAACTGGTTCCAGTGAGTACCGCCACGCGCTGCAGGGCGTCATGGTCTTGACGCCCGCAAACGTACCGCCATTCAGTGAGAGGTCAATGCGTGCGTTTATTTCTATTTTGCGTATTGTGAATGGCAAAATGGAATCTGGAGGAATGTATTGATGAGAGCCATGCTTTTCTGCGTCCACTCAAGTGACGATTACACGTGTTTGGAGGGCACAACACCGCCATGAAGTCCCATTGCCAACCTCACCGTCTGTAGAAGTTGTTTTGCGAGACTCAAGGTTTCTCGCTTGATAATTCTGAGTTTTCTCTAAGCCTTTTGGAGGCTAAGGTTAGGGGAGTCATAAAATATGTCGTGCAGAGCCGTTTGAGGCCTACTGTGATGAAGGGCCACACAAAGAAAATTGATTTACTACTACTTTTAGGAGTAGTAGTAAAATTGATTTATTTCGATATTTTTTTTACAAACCTCAGACTCTTGGGAGGAATGCCTCGTTGCATTGTTTCTCAATGTTTGTTTTTGTTTGTTTGTTGTCCCACCGTAGCTACAACAACCACGAGATCGAGAAGCTGCTGGAGGGCAGCTGGTCGGTGTTCTGGATCAAGATGGCGTCCTGCTGGGTCTGCCTGATCCTGTACCTCGGCACGCTCGTGGCGCCCATGGTCTGCCCCAAGCGCTTCGAGGCTTAGAACACACACGCACACACACACACACGCACAGACACACCCAACCACACAGACACATCCAACCACACACACACACGCACACACACACCCAACCACACACGCACAGACACACACACACCAACACACACACATCCACACACACACACACACACACACACACACACACACACACACACACACACACACACACACACACACACACACACACACACACACACACACACACACACACACACACACACACACGCACAGACACACCCAACCACACAGACACATCCAACCACACACAGACACACACACACACAGACACACACACACCTCTAGACTTGTGTCGGGGTATTGTGATTGTAGCCACGTGTCTAGGTAGGGGGTTTTCCAGCGTAGCCAAGGGACCACCACGATCTTCTACCGCCCCTGAACGACACACACACCTACACTCCCCCAAGCCCCCCCCACTCCTCCCGTATGGAAGTCTCTGTTGCCTTTTTAGTAGACGTCGTTGTTTTGACACTTTTTTGTTGTTTTTTAAGCTATGTTGACTTGTTATTGATGCCTTGACGGCAGATTGTGTGTTTTTGAATATCAGTGACTTCTGGAGTTTTGTTACATGCAGGGTTGGAGTTGACCAGAATTGGGAGACGGTATGCGCTGTACAGTTCTTGATATTTCCAGCTTTGTCTCCTGTTGTTTGCGTCCACGCTTCACGGACACGTCGTACCCTGCGAGTCTTACCTGTGGATAGTTCTCTGGGCCGCAAAGTTGGTCTGGAAGAGCCCTAGAAGAGCCCAAGTCCTTTTTGTTGATCACTCTGATAAAGTCGGAATACACTTTTATGGTTAGGCTCAGATTGATTATCGATTTTAAGACGGTGTAGAGACACTTTAATCGTATTCTTTTGTCCCTTAAACTGGTTTGATAACTCATCTCTCAGGCTCACATCCAGTGGACTTTGTCTGTGCTCGCTTTATCCATAACCCTTTTTGTAGTCGTTTTCTATGCAACTGAACAAGTTTGTTTTTTATTTAAAACACAAATGTCCCAGTTAATCACCAACCTAGATTTGCATTTCATGTATGATCACGTCGCGATTATGGCTCTTTCTTCAAGACTAAATTACTACTTCAATTATCGGTTATTCGGTTAAACTTCCACTTTCGTCCACACTGTTTCTTTCCTACCCCCCCCCCCCCCCCCACCCTATACAGGAAGCAGTTGGTTTGACCGTCTGTAAAAGCGCAGTCAGGGTTGAGAAATATTTGCCAAAGCTAGAGCTCAGAATACAATGTTATATTCTGTTAAATACATAGTCACCTATACAATATAGGGTAATAACATACATGTTCAACCTACATATAAGCTTACATTTCTGTTTTCTGTGCCGGCTTAGTTATTGGCCAATTCAGTAGTAAGGAGGACTTGTAAGCAAGTGTGCACAGATTTATTCAACACTGGATGTTGAGTTTGCTGACCAAAAATAACTCTGATTAAAATCAAGTTTTTCATTTGTTTCGTCTTACAGAGTTACAGTTTATTGTACACTTCGAGTGCAAAGGCTTTCCATTCAATAAATACAGTAAATGTTCTGTTGTGTTGTTTTTCTACTGTATAAACCTGTTTTATACTAATTTATATGAACTCTGGCTGTATTTGTGTCCTTTCCAGTAAAATAATTGGAGTAAGAATGATGCTTGGTGTTCCTAATACTAGAGTAAAAACCACTATTGGGCTGTTTATCATGTGTTTCGTTATAAATCTTTATAGAAATGTACAAAATCAAATGGTGCTTATTGTTCTCATATCAAACTTGAATAAAATCGTACAGAAGGAATCAAAAAGGAATGGCTGTACACTGCTCTGGTTTTATTTTCCCACATTTGTTCATAACACTAACTATTTCAAATAAACGTAAACGTCAGTGTTCAAATTAAACCATTTAAAGAGTGTGGTCTGTGGAGTCACTGATTTGGCACAGCGTCTCGGTCTGATTTACTACCTCTGCATTGTTCTTGCATGAGGGCATCGTCATCCTAGAGCAATCCACCCAGTCCTAGATGGCATTGCTTACAGCCATTCTGCGTGTTGCCAGCATTTCATTGAGTACTTTTACAAACAACAAAAATGGACAAATGCTCATACTTTAAGTCATATTCAAAGTCTTAATATTTATTGTGAAAAACATAAGATACAACCTTAGGAGAAGAATAGTTAGGAAAAGTACAACATTACCAAAGTTCTACATTCCTGCTTAAAATATGCTTTATTACTTTAGTACATAGCATATATACGTATTCTACAAACACTAGAGCATAACTGTAGAAGCAAACACAAAACACATGAATGCCATGTGTTTAAATAAGGCAATGAATGGTCTTCCATCTGCATGTCAATGTCTCAGGGTTTAATCCGCACTCTGGCTGTTGATTTCCTGGTAGTCCGCAGGGATAGTGTCTAAGGGAGCAAGAGAAGGAATAACAGTTCTTAACAATGTTCATAGCTCAGTAGTACCACTCCAGGACAGCAAGAAGGAGGATGATGGAAACAAGCTTTCAGACTTCACTGTGTCATCCCTGACTACGATTTTGAATGTATGGCACAGAGTGCTGTTCATACATCAAAATGGTCAAATAAAATCAAACAATGACGTAGTGCCTCCTGGCTCGGGGCTCCCTGTGCTGTAGAACGGAGGGTGTGGGGGGGGGGGGGTCTCACCGTTACAGCGGTACTTCAGGTTGGACCAAATGATGTTCTCCTGGGAGAAGCAGAACACACCCAGTCTCCCGCCCCTCATGCTGGTGTCGATGGTGACGCCTGAGTCCGCCACCAGGGTCGAGCCCTCATAGAAACGGACCCTAGCCCCGCCCCCACACAACGCATCGAATGTTAGGTCGGAAGATAATGTATACTGTGTGTGTGTGTGTGTGTGTGTGTGTGTGTGTGTGTGTGTGTGTGTGTGTGTGTGTGTGTGTGTGTGTGTGTGTGTGTGTGTGTGTGTGTGTGTGTGTGTGTGCCCGCATTGGTAAAGGATTGAGGTAGGTTGGAGATGGTTGAAGTCAAGGTCAGGGTTATTTGGTGTTAAGTTAAAGGTTGGGTATGGAATTCTCTTTTTCTGGCCATTTTTGCAAAATTATTTGAAATCCTTATCATAACCCACTAACAGCCGACTGAGTTAAAAGTACTGACATGAAAATTAAACAAGTCAATCATCTGTGGAACGGGCAGGGCTCGAAAAACTCCAGCCAATGATTGCCAGACCCATCGAGTGGCATTGAGACAGTAAGTACGTTCAATCAAACGGTCTGATACTGCACTCACCCCCCTCCCCTGCTCCCCGCGCGTGACCCCTTCGTGCACGTACTCAAAGCTCGTGACCCAGAGCAAGCTTCTGTTTGTTGTTATCCTGCGGTAGCTACTGAAGCTAGTTAACCAGATAATGGCTCGCTCTCGCGCATCTGTGTTCGCGCTCGTGCATGATTGCGCGTCCATGTACTTGGAATGGGTGGAGTCAGAGTCAGCGTTGAAGGCGAGGGGGTAGGACCATTTGAGTTGTGTATTTTCAAAATCTGCTGGCGTTTTCGCAAATCCCATACCCAACCTTTAAGTTAAGGGTGAAAGCTACATGGCAGTTACCAAAGAGTAGGTCTGAATAGTTGCTCCTGCACCTGTCAGATGTAGGGGTCGGTGGCCCAAATGTGGAGGCGTATCCCCGGCCCATACCTGATGTAGCCGACCTGGGGCCGGTGCTGGAGGTACCAGCGGTAGGACACTTTGTCCTTCCAGCCAGAGTTCCTGGGGTCCTTCCACAGCAGGCGGACCTGGTCGTCTGTGTCTCCCGTGTGCCAGAGGGAGTTCCTCAGGTACTCCCCGGGACCCGTCTTGGACTTGACTGCCTGGACCGTGGGAGGAGAGAGGGAACATGGCAGCACACTGGGATTGGAATTGTTTAAAAGCACAGATGGATGGACAGACAGACATGAACGCACACATGCATGTGCATACGCGCACACCCGATGCAAGTATACACACACCACACACACCCATGCAAGTATACACACACACACACACACACACACACACACACACACACACACACACACACACACACACAGACTCAAACACACCTATATAACTGCATTCTCGCAGACACACAAACACACACACACATATGCAGAGACAGACACGCACACCCACACACACAGACAGACCTTAAGCTGAATCCCTGGCTCTGCCACCGCTCTGAAGGGAACAGCCTGCCAGTAGGTCTGCTCCGTCTGTTTCCACATCACCACGTAGAAGGAGGAGGAGTCCTGGTAGCCGAAGATGAAGCCGGCGTAGTCATCGTCGGTCACCGTGTTCACGTGGAACGTGCCGTCAAAGTCCACGCCACTGAACGCCGTGTAGCCTGCAGAGTGGAAACCGGGGGAGGAACGGGCTTCGGTGAGCCTAGAGAGCCTACAGAGGAGTTTGCTGTTAACTGTATAAGCATCAATGCCATTCTTACCAACAGCGAGGCCTGGGTCAGAGTTCATGGTCTGAACGATCTCCATGCCCTGAGGGGAGAGAGAGATAATCCAACCTAGATTATTATTAGCGAGAACACCACAACAGGCACTGTTTGTTATTTGCTGGAGGCCTTCATCCATAAGGCCTTCACCATAACAACTTAGAGAGAATTCACTTACATGTCATGCATGCACCGGTATGGTGGGACATACTTGAAATGGTTGACAATTACCGTTTAAATTACTCAGGGGTAAGTTTATTAGCAATGTGATTGATGTATGGTTGGTGAAGCCAAGGCAGCTTCAGGGGCTGTGGACTTTGTTGCTTACGCTGTTGAGCACCACCCAGTTGGGGTCTATCTGGGCGTCGCCCTCGGGGTCCAGCACCACCGTCTGGTAGGCCCTGAAGTCCGTCAGGGTGATCTCGGCGTTCTCCGGACACGTGTCTATGATGTCGATGATGGTGTCGTTGTCGAAGTCTCCAGCACAGGCCAACCCCACCTTAAAACCTGGAGCACAGTCGCCGTTACTGCCGCTGTGGGAACACTCACGCAAACTCACATGCACAGCAAATGCACACACACACACACACACACACACACACACACACACACACACACACACACACACACACACACACACACACACACACACACACACACACACACACACACACACACACACACACACACACACACACACACACACACACACACACATGCAAGAGATAGTGATGATAAACTAACTGTATTCCTTCTGGTCTGGGTTGAAGACCAGGCGACAGTTGTCTTGATCATCCAGTACGCCATCGTCGTCATCATCGTCGTCGCATTCATCCCCCTGCCGAGGACACAAAGAGACATGATGATAATGGGGCATTTTCACAGAGGAGTCATCGGAAGACAATTCATTGTGTTGTTCAGTCAAATAATAGTTGGTAAAACAGGGAAAGCTAAATTGAGATCAGATTACATTATCCGATTAGAAGATCTTTCAGTTCCCTTTCTCTACATTTTGATAAGCCTTCCCAGTACAAAAAAAAGCACCCACTATAGTGGACAGTACACAGTGCACCACAAAAACACAAAAGCACGGAAGACCTTC
Organism: Melanogrammus aeglefinus; assembly: GCA_900291075.1. Lineage (NCBI taxonomy): Eukaryota > Metazoa > Chordata > Actinopteri > Gadiformes > Gadidae > Melanogrammus > Melanogrammus aeglefinus. The sequence continues at coordinate 173,747 of OLKM01000680.1, forward strand.
CCGTCCTTGTCAGTGTCCAGCTGGGCCGAGTTGATGACCGTGGGGCAGTTGTCCTTGTTGTTTTGGTGGCCGTCCCCGTCACTGATCAAGGGGAGGAACAGGGGGAACACATCAACACCACTGGTTCTCCTCAATGACCCCACCGTCCCTGGCCCCAGAGGAAGAGCAACCCCCACCTGTCTATGTTGTCGTCACACGTGTCCCCGACCAGGTCGTCGTCAGAGTCCACCTGGAGCCAGAGGGAAGCAGAGGACTTTGTTGAGTTGTATTAAAGGGATCATGAATTTATAAATACTAATTTGAATTAATTTATAAATACTATCTTATTGGGATTCTGATGGCTATGCTCTGGTGGTAGTTTTTGTTACGGCAATTTCAATTGTATGCTTAATTTGTTCTCATGCTAATATGTAAGTTGCGTCTGATAAATAACTTTGGGGGGACGGGGCTTTTCTTAGTGATGGTTGTCGTGGTTACCTGGTTGGGGTTGACCACGTCGGGGCAGCTGTCACAGGCGTCTCCCACCCAGTCCTTGTCTCGGTCCACCTGGTCGACGTTGGGCACCAGCGGGCAGTTATCCAGAATGTTCTTCAGGCCTGAGGAGGGTAAACGTGGTTTTATTGCAGAGCCTGCTGCTGCTGACCAAAGGAGCACAATGGAAGTGAGTCTGAAAGAAGTGAAAAACAAATCCCAGGCACGCTTTATTCCGGGAATCAGCCTGAACAGGGCTCGTTTAACTCAGTGAAATAGTTTCCAGCGGACATCAACGGCTGGCACAGGAACGCCACGGAAAAAATGCTGCTCTTATAGCAGACACAGACATGACCAAGCGCTAAGCTATCCAGAATACAAGTTAAAGACATTCCCAAACAATTGGTTGAGGTGGAGCTTTTGGCCAGAAGAAAATATGGGGATCTGAAATGATTTAACTGAATAAATGTGGATTACTATAAGCCCATGGCCATACATGTGGGCAAGCACAGGCGCACACACACACACACACACACACACACACACACACACACACACACACACACACACACACACACACACACACACACACACACACACACACACACACACACACACACACACACACACACACACACACACACACAAACTGTTTTTTTTTCCAATGGAACTAATTACAGTGTTCCAGAATGAGTGTGCAAAAAGAGTATGTGGCATATTTCTGAGCAGTCCAACAAAATTGTTTCAGTCTGCCTGGAACACTTTCACTTTTAACAATTGTCTTTTACTTGGGCTGTAAATGGTTTGGTAAATTAGGGCAGTGGAAGTTTAGTGGAGCTCCAGTTTAAAAATACAACAACAACAACAACACCTGAATTGGAAACAGAAAATACCACCGGGATGTGTTTAACCGATGATATTAATTAATTAATTAGTCTTTTAACTTGAAACCCAGTGAGAAGGCGAAAGACTTCATCACTTTCCATTGTTGAGATTACTGCAGGGTCTAGACTCTGGGCGGCCAGTATCCCACATAGTAGCCACACAATCTAATAGGTAACCATTAGGTTTCACACAGTGTTTTACATATTTTACTGTAAAACCAGAAGCAATAAAAGTTAATGATCTGGGAGCTGGCTGAGATGATAGCCTGCCTTAACAGTGTGAAGCCCGGCATTTAGTCTGCCCCATTAAAGGGCTTTGAAAGCTGGAGCGTGTGCATTATTGACGCCACAGGACGGGTGTGAGTATGAGCTCAATCTCACCGTCTCCGTCGATGTCATCGTCACACTCGTTCCCCAGGCCGTCCGAGTCTGTGTCCTTCTGCGTGGGGTTCTCTATGGTGGGACAGTTGTCACAGGCATCTCCGTGGGCGTCTTTATCGCTGTTCCTCTGGTCCTCATTGGGGACAAGCCAACAGTTGTCCTGTGTGTCGGTCGGAGAAAGCTTGGAATTAACTGGAGCGACACACCTGTTGATAAAGGCTCATACCTGTTGCTCTTTATAACATGAACAGAATATCTCGCTTTATGGACGACGGGGAGCATTGAATAGTGAACACACGTCTATATTTAGAATTCCATCGCTGTCTGCGTCATCGTCACAAGCGTTCCCGAGGCCGTCTCGGTCCGCGTCCTCCTGACCCGAGTTTGGCACAAAGATGCAGTTGTCCTGGAAACAACACGGCCGGTTTAATTTATTGGTTTATGGTTGTCGGTCTTGGCTCGTTTTGGGATGGAGGCGAGGAGAAGAGAGGGTGTAATACCATGTTACAGCTGTTGTCCTTGCACCTGAGTTTGGTATCGGGGAACGCATCGATGTCTGTGTCCTTTCCGCACACAAATCCATTCCCTGCCCAACCGATGCCACACTGAGAAAACACACGCACGCACACACGCACGCACGCACACACACACACACACACACCACACACACACACACACACACACACACACACACACACACACACACACACACACACACACACACACACACACACACACACACACACACACACACACACATACACACACTTAAAGAAGGGAAAAATAACACCAGATAAAATCTGATGATCTCTTGTACAACAGGGTGAAATATCTACAAGATTATAATATGCCTTGCTTAGGCAGAATGCAATAATAAAGATTGAACCAGTACTGATGTTAAACGAAATGTTAACATCAATAAAGCACATCTCATGACCTTATCAATCCACATAATTTCTCAAACAAGGACACATCCGGTCCTGCACTTAGCTCAGTAAATACTGAACTCGTCTCTGCTATCTCAAATCCCCATTCTAGTATGGAAGCCCTTCTCTGCTCTGGTTCTCACCACACAGCTGATGCTGCCGTCCCTCTCCACCACACAGTCTGCGTTAGGGTCGCACGGGTTGGGTTGGCCATTCAAACAGAAGCCTTGTCCAAGGCAGCCCTGCTTCTGGTCCCCACTGAACCCCCTCTTGCACTCCCCACAGCGGAAGGAGCCCTGATGAGGACAACACACACACACACACACACACACACACACACACACACACACACACACACACACACACACACACACACACACACACACACACACACACACACACACACACACACACACACACACACACACACACACACACACACAGCCTTCAGATCCGACAGTTCTATTTTATCATTCATTATCCATCATTTTGTCCTATTCTTAGAACCGTAGTTACATTGGCATCTGGTTCACTTACCACAGTGTTGTGGCAGTGAGAGTTTGGGGTACAGCCTCCATTCGCAAGTACTCCCTCACACTCGTCTATATCATCACACACCTGGGGGGACGAAAGACAACAAGGATGATTCAGCGTGTTCAGGACCATCCAATGATTTCGGGGGGGGGGGGGTTCAACTTGGATCTTCAGGGTGTTTAGAGCGACCTGTTTGTGTGAGCGGGCGTAGGCCACTCCCACTCCGGTCAGCTCCGGTCCGGTGTATCCCAGAGGGCAGACCTCACAGCGGAACCCAGGGGCCATGTTCACGCAGCGCACGCCGGGGAAGCACGGCTTAAACCGACACTGTCACACGACGGGGAAAAAAGACTTCGACTCAAAGATTAAACTGACATTGTCACACAGTTGGGGAAAAGACGTCACTTGAAGCTAAAACCGACACTGTCACACATTGGGGGAAAAGACGTCACTTAAAGCTTAAAACAACGCATCAACACACAGAGGTTGAAAAGATATTTGGCTCAAAGCTTAAACCAATGCGTTCACACACAATGGTTAAAAAAGACTTATAGAAAAAATAAAAAAAAACGTTTACACACAGTGGTTAAGGAAATACTTCACTTAACCTAAACCAAAAAGGTAACATTAAATGTTGATGATAAATACAACTTACAAATATTAAACTGACACTAACACACACACACCACACACACACACACACACACACAACACACACACACACACACCACACACACACACACACACAACACACACACACACACACACACACACACACACACACACACACACACACAGACAGGTGTATAGAGGAACACCAACCTCGTCCACATCGTCACACTGCACCCCGTCCCCGGTGAATCCTTCGGGACAGGGGGCGCAGCTGAAGCCCCCGTCCTGGGAGGGAATACACATGTCCTGGGTGAAGCACGTACCCGGTCGGCACCGCTGGAGGGGCTGAGGCTGGGGTTGTGTGACCGCCGGGCGGGTACTTGACCCTGTTGGGGAGATACCATCCCCTAGACCTAGGCACCGCACCACACATAGCGCACGTGTTTGAGAAGACATAGTCAGCCATTTGAAAATGAATGTCAAGGCATTGACAGGAGTTGATGGTGCCCACCACAAGCCAGGCATTCTGCGATGGTGTTCCTCAGATAAATTGTCTCCTTGATCTAAACAAACAAACAAACAAACAAACAAACAAACAAACGAATAACCGAGATCAAAAACAACCAGCATGTTAAAAGTTTAACTGACAATCCCAATATCACATCAGTCAGAATAGCGCTTTCTATCTACAGCTGAGAGAAAAGGCTACCTGCTGGTTTAACATTGTCTTCATCTCTGCCATCATGGTCTTGAGCTCCAGTAAGGATTCCAAATCTCTAGGGTCTTGCCTCCTGAGATCGCTGGAGGAACAGAACAAAACAACAATTACAGAGATAGGGCGAGGAGGTTATATTGGTGCTGATCTGCTGTGCCAGTGGGGGTTTCTATGGGACATCACTGGCGAGGTGAAACATCAGTGGGCTCTGTGTTACGGGATCCCCTCCTCTAACTTACTAGGTGAATTAAAAAATCTTGGAAATTTGATGAATTGAAGGAAAGAAAGCCAAGACAGAATGCTTCAATGCAAAGATAGCAGAGAATAAAAACCACCCATCTCTAAAACACCTAGGATACAGTCACAGACTCAAGACCAAAACACACAACCTTAACCTTAACACCTTAATATATGGGGTCCCTCAGACTGGGTCTGCTTTGGTTCCTACAATACATCAATGACATGAAGTCAGCATGCGATTGCAATCTGTTCCTTGAGGCAGAGTACTCAGCTCTTCTGGTTCCCATCAGGATACATTAGAAGTTCCATTAGAAGTTCTCATTAAAGTTAACATCTGGTTCGTAGTCCCAAAGAGTCGATACTCTTTGGGAGAAAACTAACAAAGACTCAAGGATTGGTTGTAGGCAACCCCAAAGTTATAGTTTAAGAGTCAGTTTCATGGGTGTTTATTAGATCATAAACTTTATGGTGAGACTATGGCCCAAAAAGTTCTCCCTAAAGTAAATCAAAAGGTAAAGCTTCTTGCTTGAGTATCCACTTTAATTGGCCGAAATGCTCTTGAAATATTGGCAGGGGCACTTGTACGATACCCTTTTAATTATGCCTGCACTTCATTGTAAACTAGCATCCCTAAGACTATTTAAAGCAAGTTACAGATTTCCCAAAACAATCTAGCTAGGCTGGTTCTGAATGCTGATTCAGAATTCCATCAGTCAATTCAAACCGATCAATACCCATGATCTGCGGGGTGTGTCCCCGCTGATGGGTGCCACAGTCCTGCAGAGTGGCCACGTTGGCCCTGGTGTCCTCTATCACCAGCTTCAGGTCCGTCAATAAATCCTGTGGGGGCAAGGAGATATAAGTCGCATTCAGCCTATTATATGTTCACCTTTGCTTGGTGGAAAGAGAATATGTGTCAATATGTCAATGTGTTTATTTTTGTTTAGTACAGTTAAAGGTTGGGTATGGGATTTGCAAAACGCCAGCAGATTTTGAAAATACACAACTCAAATGGTTCTACCCCCTCTCCTTCAACGCTGACTCTGACTGCACCCATTCCAAGTACATGGACGCGCAATCATGCACGAGCGAACAGATGCGTGAGAGGGAGCTATTAGCTAGTTAGCTAGCTCCAGTAGCTACCGCAGGATAACAACAAACAGAAGCTTGCTCTGGGTCACGAGCTTTGAGTACTTGCATAAAGGGGTCACGCGCGGGGAGCGGGGGAGGGGGAGTGCAGTACGACCGTTTGATTGACAAACTTACTGTCCAATGCCACTTGGTGGGTCTGGAAATCATTGGCTGGAGTTTTTCGAGCCCTGCCCGTTCCACAGATGATAGACTTGTTTAATTACCATGTCAGTACTTCTAACTCAGTGGCTGTAAGTGGGTTATGATAAGGATTTCAAGTAATTTTGCAAAAATGGCCAAAAAAGAGAATTCCATACCCAACCTTTAATTTCTGAACAAATACCCATTTATTCCTAGGGTCGCAGAGCGTGTAAGGATCACCTGTCCGTTAGGCTGGAGGGTCCTTAGGGCCACACTGTTGGGGATGCGGGGCAGAGACCCGAAAGCGGCCGGTAGCGTGTCCACATAATACACCAGCCTGCAGTCCACGTAGATGTTGAGGCGGGGGGGCCCGTTCTGGAGTCCGCTGGCCTGCAGCATCACGTGGTGCTCCTGGCCGTCCGCCAGGCCCGGGGAGTTGGCGCTGGCAGTGTCATACGCACCGTTGGTCTTCATGTAGCGCAGGATAACTGGACGGAGAAACCAAAGGAAAACATAGAGGGGAAACGGGCACAGGGTTGGAGGGGTAGTAATAAAGAAAAACAAATAGAGAACGGATCAGTGGAGGATTTTACCTTGAAAACAGATTCCTTTGTTTAGTCACACCACTGCAGTGCCCGTACATAACTAGAGGTGATCATTTCACCTCTGGTTATGCTGCGGGCAGTTTTCTCAAGAACCTCTCATCCAAACAACCTCACACTCCACCCTCCACTTCCTTAAGGGCTCAGCCATAGTCCCACCAAGTGTGAGTTCGATCGGATGAACGATTGTTGAGAAAACCGAAGGACAGAAATAGACACTGAGTTTCCTCTAATTATAGTTTGACATACGATTTTGGTAAAAAAATAAATAAATAAAGGATCACCTTTGTTGAACATAGCCTGGACACTGAACTCCAGGTACTTGGTGTTGTCGTTGGGGTTGATGATGCTGAACAGCGTGGTCGGGGTCTTGCTGTTCAGCTTGAAGGAGGACAGGATGAAGGCTTCGTCCCTCCCGTTGTTCCTCAGGCTGCCCTGTAGCAGGTCTGGCAGACAGTCCGGAGAACCCAGCAGGTCGTACACTGAGACCCACAGAGAAGACCGAGAAGGGGACCACATAAACAAGGGGACCATTCTCCTTCATGATGATTCACACTAACTGAATTGTGTTTCCAAGCATATCATGATCATATCAACATCATAGTAAGTATATAGATTAATAGTGTTAAAAGTGTTATGTCTTTACTCATGCATAGCATATGAAGGCACCCAACAGCTTGGCCCTATTCTATCTGTTTCCATCCCGCGCGGCTGGAGCGGCAAAGTGTGTTTTAATTGGCTGCACCGTGTACAGCAACTGCTGAGTCAGATCACTGAAGCACTTTATGATGTGCTTGAGACTGTAGATGAAAGATGATGTGTGTGTGTGTGTGTGTGTGTGTGTGTGTGTGTGTGTGTGTGTGTGTGTGTGTGTGTGCGTGCGTGCGTGCGTGCGTGCGTGCGTGCGTGCGTGCGTGCGTGCGTGCGTGTGTGTGCGTGTGCGTGTGCGTGTGTGTATGTGTATGTGTGTGTGTGAGAGAGAGTGTGTGGGTGTGTTGACTGCCCTGCAGTGGTAGGCTCTACAGAGTGGCAGACTGATAGGCAGTAAACTTTTTCCTTTGGAGAAAATATTTGGCCCTGGTGCAACCATTACAAGATCACAGAGAGACAAACTGAGACACACACACATGCACACACATACATACACGTATACAGTATTTGAATGCATTCAAATACATATAATTCCCAATGTTCATTATCCAAAGGAACATTGCCATTGATATACATGTATAACTGATGTTAAAAAATGTAATCTGTAGGGTCGAGATGAGTTACAATTATTAACAGATACTGTATGTTACAAAGCAGTGAAAAATGACCCAAACTCTATTACCTCATATTAAGTTGTATTACCTCACATGATTTGATACTAAGCGTTTGTCAGTTCCAGAATGCTAAGGCCAGATGTACTCACCAATGCCCTGTGCTATGACTGTCAGGGCTAGCCGCTGGACCGCCAGGGCAAGAGCTGCCCCTCTCACAAGCAGACCCATCCTCTGCACTTGACGAGTGGGGCAGAAGAGCCAGTAGATGCCCCTGGTATCCTTTGCTGTCCTCTTAGAAGAACTGTAGGTCTATTAAGACCTGTGGACGGGTTGAAGTAGAGTCAACACATTCTAAAGTCACAACAAATGAGTGCCGGGTCCAAGAGAGAGCACAAAGACAGACCTGCGGATCAGAGTTCCAGCTGGGTTAAGGTATTCTGTGGCCACAGGCAGCAGGGTTTTTAAAGCTGAGAGGTGTGTCCTGGTGACATATTGCACACAGTTTTCCACCAGTGGGTGAAGGAGGGTTTCCTGTCAATAAAAGGCATAAGATCATGATGGTGCCTACTATTTGCGTAATATATTACTGCTTGTTTATGGTACATCCCTTTTCCTTTTTAAACTTATATCACATAAATGCATACACATAAACGTACATAGATCCATGCAGGCATACCTACGTACATGAATACATGCACACACACACACACACACACACACACACACACACACACACACACACACACACGCACACACACACACACAGCACACACACACACACACACACACACACACACACACACACACACACACACACACACACACACACTAACACACAGACACAGATACACACTTTTTTCCACATACATGCATACATTTATATATTTTTTCACTTCATTAAACAATGAACAAATACCATTATCTGTAAATTAAGGCTTATTTTTTTTTATTACCTGTTCACTTCTTTATAATAGGGTGGAGTCTCCTGGATTTTATCTTAAGAAGAACACAGACATCTGGTTCTTGCCTCAAGAGTTATTTAAGTAACCACAAAATACTTTTCTACCTTTAAGGACTGGTCCAAACCAAGACATTTACAATCCCTCTGTGTACAGTCATTCTTTCTGTGTATGTCTGTCTTTTGTCTGGTTTCTTAGTCTGTCCGTCTGGTTTATCTGACTTAAGCAGGCAGTGTCTTCAAAACGATAATACCATAATCTTCTGTATTTAAAAGAAGATTGAGAAATTACGGAGGAATATAATTTGCATGAAATAGTACGTTGATAATGATTTCATATGTATTTCCCACTTACATTTATAATTGTTCATAATCTCTAAGAATATATCACCCTTGGTCTAAATTTGATTAAATAAAGTAAGAGGATTTAACAATAACGAAGATGAGGATGCTGATTATTTATTATTGTTATCATTGACATTGGGAATTCTGTTTTTCTTTGGCACTGCCCCGCATCTGCCCGTGACGTCACACTTTCATAAACTAAATATGGCGACCTCCATGGAGCTGAGATGCTGGGGAGGTGACTGGGGATTGCCTTCTGTTCACGCCGAATCGCTTGTTGTTTTGGTAACTATGATTTTATATTTACCATCTACAACATAATCCCATTCCCCTGAGCTAATTTTTTTACAACGATCCGACCAAGCGTTCGCTTCGACTGCCTTGAGTTAGCTTTAATGCTAGCGCTAGTGATGATGTACGGCGCTAAAATAAATGGATTCGTTCTGCAGCTGGTTGTCTGGATGTCAGCAGCGATGACAATGAGATGAGAAGCGTCTGCTCCTAGTCCGTGCCTCGCTGATTGTAAAGAACACACCCGTGGATTACATTTAATTCCCCTTGAAGGTCAGGCCATGTCCCTGATTTTTTATTTATTTCAGAATTAGTTAGTTCCACACAGGGCGGCCAAAGATCCGGCCAATGGGCATATAACCGGCTTGCTGTTTCTGTGCAAGTGTGCTAGACGGATTTAGAAGGCTTTTATTTAGTTAAACTAGCTGACACTTTTCTTTGTCCCGACAACTCTGTTTCTACCTACACATTTAATATGGGCTTCATGTTACTAACTCACCTCTAGTGGAACCGCCCCCTTGTGCAGAGGCTGTATGAAATATATTCTTCATGATAATGAAACTTGCCTTGGACGTTTGACCAGCATAGAAATAACAATCATGTCAAACAATATTTAAAGAATCCGTACAGTTTATGACCTTAATGCTGTCAACCCTGTAACCCTAACATTATCCCTAATCTGTAACCCTAACCCTAATCTGCTGTTAAACAAACGTTTGTACATAACACATCTATATATCTCTTTAAAAAAAGATCTCCTCTAGAATAACAATTACAAAGTGTTTTTCTTTTGCTTCTTGTACTAGGCATACTGCAAGTTCTCGGGGGCAAATGTCACAGTTTCCCCGATCGATTGGACATGGAGAACTTTAACAGGTAGGCAGGCTACCTGTTAGACAATTAAACAATGAATCTATATTCTTAATGAAAATACAGTATCCAATGTTATAGCTAATGGAACAGTAATTATATTGAACAGAAACTGAAGCATTATCACACAAGTTGTAAGATCTTTTTCTCAAGTTCTGTTTATCCTGGAAAATGGAAAAAAGTCTGACATTCCATGCATGGGATATGGTCTCCATCTATTCTGCAGTGACAACCCCAGAGCTGGTGTGTGGAGACTCCACAGTGACAGAGCCGGCTGACATTCTCAACTTCCTGAGGAAACAGGTTCGCCTCTGTGCCAAGTCTGCTCTCTTTCCCGGGGCACGAATCATCAAGTTACCAGACTAATTTCAAAGGGCCTTGAGATCAACAGTTAACATTCTTGTATTTATTTTTTTAACTTAGAGGTTTAACGCTGACTATGAGCTGACGGCTAGACAAGGTGCCGACACCATGGCCTACGTCGCACTGGTGGAGGAGAAGTTGCGGCCGGCTTTAGTAAGAATAACCTCTCTCTCTCTCTCTTTCTCCCTCTCCCTCTCTCTCTCTCTCTCTCTCTCTCTCTCTCTCTCTCTCTCTCTCTCTCTCTCTCTCTCTCTCTCCCTCTCTCTATCTCTCTCTCTCTCTCTCTCTCTCTCTCTCTCTCTCTCTCTGTCTTGAGATATTGTGTGCTCCCCGTGCGGAGGAATATTGTGTCAGTAACCAGTGTTTGCGTTCTGTTTGTTCGTTAGTTGCATACATTTTGGGTGGATGCGGAAAACTATGCTAATCTGACGCGGCCGTGGTTCGCTTCCCGCTCGCCATTCCCTCTTAACTTTCTGGTCCCCAGTCGCCATGCCAACAATGCCCTGTGCCGCATCCTGCTGAGCAAAGTGGAGTCGCCACTTTACTCCATCACAGAGGTGGAGGGAAAGGTAAACAGGGCAGACGTTCCTCACACTGTGTTCCCGTTCCTGGCTACCCCCTGTCTCTCTGTGTGTTTTTCTAACCGCTGTTTCCTGGTCCTTCACCAGCTCTACAGCGATGCTAAGGAGTGTCTGAACCTCCTCTCCCACCGTCTGGGAGGAGACCACTACTTCTTTGGAAACTCGTACGTGCTGTGGATCAATATTTATATCTTAGTGCTAGTAGGCAACACCAAAGTTATAGTTAAAGAGTCGGTTTCCTACTTAGGGTGTTTATGAGATAATAAACTATGTGGAGAGAGTATGGCCCTAAAGTTTCCTATTTTGAACTATCGCCATGTACTGGCCCATATTTCCCTTTCTGTGTGCATGTTTTCTGAAATAAATCTTCATTGTGGTTGTTAACGACCCTGCAGGCCGTCGAGCCTGGATGCCTTCGTGTTTGGCTTCATGGCGCCGCTCCACAAGGCGTCTCTGCCCAGCTGCCCCCTGCAGAGCCACCTGCGCCAGCTGGCCAACCTCACCGGCTTCATCGACAACATCCTCGCCGTTTACTTCAGCGGCAGCCAGCCCGGTGAGCCTCCTCCCACACACGACTCCACCTCCCTTGGGAAGCCTTGCGCCTATACTGCACACACAAAGACACAGTAGCGCCGGGGAGAGGCGAAAGGCGCTTGGTGAGCACACATGGCTGAACCGATCTGACATTTTCCATCCTTTCCCTCTGATGAAATGTTCTTTTGTGTCCCTTCCGACCGCACCACTTGTTTTCCATGTTTTTTTTTTTTTCTTACGCTTCTACTGCCTAATGACCTAACTCCACTCCCTGTCCAACTAACTCCTCATCTCTTGTCCTCCTCTACGGCTGTCTCCGCCCTCCTCTCTCCTAGGGTCTCCTGTGCCCATGCAGGAAACGGTGGACGCCAACCTCCAAAAACTAACACAGCTCGTAAACAAAGAGTCCAACTTGATAGAGAAGGTGCATCCGCTTTTTCTATTTTTAACATTTGTGCTCTATTCGCTGCGTTGGTTTCGGCCCTGCCTCCTCGGCGTCTCGTGCTGCATGCCCCCAGAGGTCTTCCACGTCTGCAGACATGTGTGTCGTGTTGTATTCCGTGTTGTTTTGGGACCGCGTTCCGTCCCTTGATGTTCACAGTTCCCAATTGTGCTGTGCAGATGGATGACAACCTCCGCAGCAGCCCCCAGCACAAGCCACGCAGACCAGAGCCTAAGCCCTGCCTGGCCAATGAGGGGAGCTCTACGCCCGCCTGATCATTGACCCCTAAAATCAATCCTCCATGAATGTTCGACTGAAAAAAAAATCCCTGCACATGACAAGTTCCTGTGATGTAAAGTATATATTTATTTTTAATCTGATACATAAAGTTCCCAAGAATTGTATCTTATGTAAAAATATTAGTTCAGAATGGCCATTGGGCTGGTGTTCTGGGTGGATTATGTATGTGCACATACCTGTTGAATCGAGGCTTACACAGACATATTACGGGAATGCTTTCTGATGTTTGTTGCAGTAGGGGTGATGATCTATTTCAGGGATGTTGAATAGGCCAAATGCATGCGATTGATGTGGTAAGGGAAAGAACGAATGCTGTGCTATTAAATGAGAACGCTGCAGAAGGTTCAAAGGAAAACCACAGCAAATAGAAAGTCCAGTGAGGGAAATGGTGGCATGGGTATTGGCCTGAACGTAGTCTCTTAAAGAGGGCCAGTTATTCTCATTTCCATTTTTGTTTCTTTTCTTCTGTGCAATTAAAATATTCTCAATTTGTCCAACCGAGACCCAGATTTCTCCCGAGACAAAAGGTTATTGTTGATAACATTGTCAATGTAATCATTACCTTTATCACTGTCCTACATTGTCAAACCTTAAAAGATATGCCCCACAACTGTTTATCTGTGTGCAGAGGTTTAAAACCCTGGTTATTTTGAAGCTATGGAACAAAAGCTCTGTAAATAAAGTTAGTCTTTTACAGGTTTCATGTACAGTAGGTAGAAAAGCATACATTTGGGATTAATCTGTGATTTGATGGATCCCTCTTAAGGCTTGATACAGTTGTAAATACTTCAAGTAAGACAAGTTATTTGTAAATGACTGAAATCTGTAATTATTTTCTCAAACAGGGCTGATGTGCAAATAGCCGGGCTGTTGTCGTTTGACTTTCCTTATGTTTTCTTGTATGCACTGTGGTAAGTCAAGGGCCTTACAACTGTGCTTAGCATCTGGCAACTATATATTTGTTATTTCCATTGTACTTTGAGTCAGACACTTATTTCCCTAAAGGAACACTGAAGTGCATCAGCAGGGAGATACTGTCGACTTATTGCCTACTTCAAAGTATTTTGTTCTTCACATCTTACTGTCTCTCGCTGTGCCTGTTGAATAGTCTCCTTGAATGGCGTGAATACTGCATTTCCTTTGAGGATGCCTCTCGACTTCCTTTGTTGCAATTCACTCTACAATCTCCCCCATGCCTTGTAAATAGAACCGTGAGATGGATCGATTTAAAATTCAGAAGTCTCATGTTTGACCTGCGTATGCTGTGATGGCTTTGTGTTTTCATTTCAGGTCCTGCAGGTAAAAAAAAAAAGCATTTCGTCAAGACTGACAAGAGTTCTCTTCATAGAGATCTTAAATAATAGTGTGTGCACATTCCCTTTAACAGCAATCTGACCTGCGAGGCATAGTGGGGTTGGGTTATGTGAAGGAACGTTGTGGTTCATAAAGACAGTATAGGTAATAAGGGACTTGTGACTTGTTATTATGCAAGAAATCCTGTGAGGTTGTCATTCATTGTGTCTGTCATGATGCTCTTTATGTTATACTGCTTGTTACTATTTACTTTAATACCATTGCGATATGAATATAATAAAAACCATGCCAATGTCAGAACTCTGCTTTTCAATTAAATTATGCAATCGTATAAAACGATAGTTTTGCAGTTCATAAACAAATTAGAAGATATTTTCCACCGAGCCACCTGGTCTATTGAAAGAAAACAAAAAACATTTCCAAATGATCTGGGACGTAAGAACTTTTTTAAATCCAACTGAATGACTTCAGGGAAACCTTTCCTGGGATCCCAGTCACTGCTATTAGAAACTGGTGCAAATGTCCAGAAATGTGTGCAGCCAGGAAGTCTGTCTGTGGTCAGAACGTCTTTATGAATTGCCAAAAGTTGTTCCCTAATCATCTGCAGGTTTTTAATTTATTTCCAGCTAATTTAACTTTATTTTTGCAATCTGGGATCGATTTTAATATTTTATTCATAATTCTAATGGACATAAAGCTGTGTGGGCTAGTGGAAAGCGTATCAATTATGAACTGATGTAGGCCCTAATATGTGCATTTACTTTGGTACATACAAGGGAACTTGAACCAAATGTCTTTATTCAAGTTTATTCACTTTGGTTGAGCAAATACAAAAATAATACCTTTCTTACAAGTCAAGCATGACAGTGGATTTAGTAAGGGTTTTCATTTACATTACAACAGAGTTTGAAGAGGTTATTTACACAGAGAGCATTGACCTATTCACAATATGAAATACGAGTCATGTGCTAAAGCATAACAATAAATTACTCACAAATCACACAAAAGTGAGCATTTGACATCTACCACTAAACATTGAGATTTCACTCATTATTGATCGTTCTGATGAGGAAGAAGCATAGTTTAGAGAGAAGTCGTCTGTAAAAAATGATTTCATTAGGAGAATTAAAACAGCATCTCACCTGCATCCATTCTAGTCACAAAAAAGTATGGCAAGAGGAATAAAAGTAGACTATATAGCATTCTACTTCAATTCTACCAAACCACCGGCAGGGTCATTCTCTAGGCAGAATTTGAAAGCAAACTCAGTACGGTCTTATTTTAAACAGTTATGAATCAAGTGATAAATGTGATAAATGTAGGCTACTTGCTTTCTTCGTTTCATATTTACACACAGGGTAGATCAACAGAATAACCTTGAATATAGAATAGAATATCCTAAAAATAAACAATGATAATAAAATAAGCAATTTAATTTAGCATAATTTAATCCATTTAGTAACGGGAGAGGGGGTTGTGATCCAGGTTTACCGCTTGTACTGTAAACTGTAAACGCCATCGTACCTGCTGACTTTATCCCGGTCTGAGCAACGGGCGGGACCATGAAGAATGACAGCTCAGCACGGCAGCTAGCTAGCTGCGGTTGGCAAACTCTGGCACCTCCAGGGCCATGCTGATGGCCAGACTGCCGGGCTGCTCCAGGCCCAGAGTAGGGTGACACGGCTGGGCGAAGCGGTGGCTGAGGCTCCCTAACAGCTGACCGCTTTGGGCGTTGTAAAAGGAGAGCCGCCCTTGCTGATAGTCCATTAGGGTGCCCACCCGCTCTGGCGTCTCAATCACCACCACGTCAGAGCGAACGCCGTTATGGAGCAACCGATACTCACGGCTGAAGAGACACACAGAAGGCCAGATGAACACATGCTGATACTAAAATATTCATATTTCACAATGAAATAGGTCTGTGAAATGGCGTACCTGGATGCTGTGGGGGTGCACTGCAAACACCATGACTTGCTGTTCTGCCCCAGTGGGCTGCTGCGATTGGCTGTTTCGTACGCTACTCCCAGCCTGTACGCAGCACAGCCAGCGACCACCGTCTCCCAGTAGTATCGTCCCCGTGCTGGCAATAACTCACCCAGAATTGTGGGGGACCTGTCACAGACACACACACACACACACACACACACGTACGCACGCACACACAGGTTTAAAAATAAAAAGTGCAATCATAGTGCAGTGATACTGAGTGTGTTTTTAGTTCGCTGTAGGTCTGTTTTATCAATATCGTTTAACTCACTTCACTGCGTGTCTGAGGGCTATTTGTTATCATGATTAGAGCTTTTAACTCTATGGGTCTGAGGGCTGTGAAATACCATGATAAGAGTGTGTTTAACTCCGTGGGTCTGAGGACTGTGTAACCCCATGATCAGAGTGTGTTTAACTCTCTGTGGGTCTGAGGGCTGTGTAACACCATGATCAGAGTGTGTTTAACTCTGTGGACCCGAGGGCCGTGTAATGCCATGATCAGAGTGTGCTTAACTCACTGTGTGTG
Organism: Melanogrammus aeglefinus; assembly: GCA_900291075.1. Taxonomy (NCBI): domain Eukaryota; kingdom Metazoa; phylum Chordata; class Actinopteri; order Gadiformes; family Gadidae; genus Melanogrammus; species Melanogrammus aeglefinus. The sequence continues at coordinate 190,159 of OLKM01000680.1, forward strand.
GTCGTGTCTGCTCGGGTCATAGCGGACTGTGGTCAGGTCCTCTGACACCTCCAGGCGAGGGTGAGCTGAAGCCTTCAATAAACAGAGTCTCGTCCCTGAGATATAAAACACAACACCGCTTTAGAAACAAGATATTAAGACGTGCGAGGAAGCTCAGGTTGTGGGCCACAAACGACACGGGATAAACAACTTAAGAGTTTGGAATATGAAACCCAGGGTGGAGATGGGCCGGGTTAGGGTGCCAGGCAGTTGTGCTGCTTTACCCTTGGTGGATATCAGGGCAGCCTCGCTCTGTTCACTGCCTCCAGCTTCGTTCACTGCCTTGATGTAGAACAGGTAGTTCTCATTGGGCTGCAGTAGAACCTTCTGCTCAGTGCCTCCGATACCCGAGATAGACCTACATGCACAGCCCAGACCAACGCACAACGCAGGCATACGCACATACACGCACGACGTGGGTGCACACAAAGAACACAGTGATTATTCAGAAAGTGCCACATACATTTTAGTCAGATGAAACATCCTGCTTAATGTGCACCTAAATAAAAAGTAAAAATTTAACAATAACTTTCGTCGTATCTTTTCATCAAGTACTCCAGGGAGAAGGAGACAGTTTCACATATTACAATGGTGATCTTGGGCCCTGCTCACCTGAGACCCTCCCCTTCCAGCTCGTACTGACGGCAGTACTCCAGAGTGTAACTACAGCCAGGGGACAGGGGATCCGAGGCCCAGCGTAGCGTGGCCAAGCCCCACAGCACGCTGCAGTTCGCTGGGTCAATCACCGGGCCAGAGGGGGCTGCCCGGTCCACCAGGTGGGGGAGAGAATGGAAATCAACACGGTGTGATGATAACCACGTGCTGCCGCTGCAGTGATTCATTCAGCCTCAAATTCAAACAGAGTTGGTTGTATTCGGGATTCTGACTGTATTCAACATTCTTGCCAGGTCCACAGTGGAAAGATTCAGGAGCGCAACTTGGAGACTTCTGAACAACATTCATGTTAATAATCAGCATATGGTAGGGAAAGTTGGAAAAAACTTAAGCCAACATAGTTTTGAAGACAGAAGAAGATGATAATGCCAAAGAAGAAGAGAGTGCCATCAAGTACGACCACCAAAGTTATTAAATTTAATCAAAGGAAAATCATGGAAACCAATGTACTACATACTATTCAGTGCGAAAAAAAATCCTGTTTACTTCCATAACTTGAAGACCTGTACCAAAACCCTCTGTTATAAATTCTGAATATCCAGGTTATAAGATAGGATGAACCTTGCACATGGGGATGATGTGAACTGACCAGTGCTGAAGGCTAGCCGCTCACTGGGCAGGGAACAGCCCGAATAGTTGACCGCCATCACCCAAACCCGGTAGGTCTTGTTGGGCTTCAGCTCCTCCAGGACACAGTAGCTCTCCTTGACGGTTACACGGTACTCCTCAGACACCGCTGGGGCAGAGAACCAGATTGGAGGTATGTAGGCTGCTAACACCCGAGCCTACCATGTGTTCTTAACATCTCCTGCAGCAGTATGTGGCTGTGCGATTGTTACGCGATACCTCCTTGAGGGTCCTCCACGCAGTAGACCTGGAAGCAGTCTATAATGTCCCCGGGGTTCACGTTCCAGTACACCGTGACACTGGTGCTGGTGGCTGAGCCTGGCTCCTGGGGTTGTAAGGTGGGGATCAGGGGCACTAGGGTTTGGACCAAGAAATACATGGTTGTTTGATTCATATATGTTTGTTTATGTACACAACCCCCAGTACAATAAACGCCCATCTATGGACTATAACACCCTCCCCCTCCCCACCGTCCCTGGGATCCTCACTGGACTATAACATGCTGCTACATCTGATGCATTATCGCGTCATCACTTTGTTTTATCATTATACTTTTTATACACTTAGTAATTTTAACCTTTTTAAGTCATACCAGCACTTTATAATCGGTTAATATTTGAAGATAAGATATATTTATGTGTCCACCGTGAACCAAGGTAACGAAATTTTGTTTAGTATGTGCACTGATGGTGTGTTTATTGAATGACAATAAAACAAGCCTAAGTCTAATACAAGTCCAAGCTGTCTCTGGGGCCTGTGGCACCTACCCGGGATCCCCTTGCGTTTTACTTTCTGTGCGTTGGAGTTGTTTCCCTTGGTGTAGTTCTCAAACACCAACAGGCCTTTGGGGCCCAGTTCCAGGGACATGGCGCTTTTCAAAGCTGCCTTCAACCTGATCACACGAGCACAGCGTTGGTATGCTAGAACACTCTTGACGTTGGCATGCAACTTCTCATGCTCCACCACAAGGAAAACGCGTTACCTTTTCTCAATGTCTTCGGGTGACTAATGGAAGAGCACATTGAAGAAAGATGGATCAGGAATGAGTCATCAATGACAGACCTCAAGTCAAAGGCAGATGACAAGGGTATGACTAATATCTCTAAATATATATAAATGGGTTTTGAGACATCCAGGCATCCACTGGACCAACTCACCCGGGCCTCGGTCTCAGCCTCCCGGGCAGTGGTCTCCAGGATGCCCTTGGCCGAGTCGATGTTCTCCTGGGAGGAGACGATCTGGTCGTAGAGCTGCTCCAGCTTGGCCTTCTTCTCCTCCTCCATGCTGAGAGACATGCCGTTGTACTGCTCCATCACCAGCGCCATCATCTCCTCGTTCTGGCCCTGCATGGTGTCCTCGATCTCAGCACACTGGTCCTGGAGAAGGGGAGAAGGGGCATTAGGGGTATTGGGGTAGTTTCCTGCAGTCTGACATACCTAGATTGTTTAATAAATCCCACAATGTTAATCTAATCTAAAGTGAATCAATCAGGCAATCAGGGATTAGGTTATGGAAACCATACCGTAGCAAGGATATTACACCCGGAGTATCAAACACAGTTGCCCTTATTGTATTCATTGTTATCAGGTAAAGGCGTCAAGGGGAGTCATTTGCACTGTGGTACCTCCACAGAGTTGTAAGCTAGCTCCAGCTCGGAAACCATGTCCTCAATGTTCTCTGACCTCGCCTGCAGCTCAGAGATCCAATCGCTCAGCTTCTCCTGTTACAGAAGAAGAGGAAATTATAGGGGCACAATCACAGTTCTACACATCATGACCTTTGGTCAAAATGCACATGCAACGGTTGACTCCACGTGTGATCGTTGTTCAGAAACGTTGTTGATGCCAGGGTACTCTGGACATTCCCTGCAAGAGTCAGAGTCATATTCCAGAAATCTGAACATTGGCAACCCCCCCCCCCCCCATCCAGCTCCCCCTTTCTGGCCTACTTAAAACCGGCTTGAGACATTGATCTAGGTAGGTCATGTTGTGGCCACTCTATCTCTCTCTGCTCCTGAAGTCAAACCCTGCTAATCTCCAGCAGCAAGGTGTTTACGCGTTTATTTTTTAATCTTTCTTAGCCTTTCATTGTTTGTATGTGTGTGTACACCTGTGACTACTATACTATGTTGAACAGCCTGCATATAGAAACACGTGGAATACAATTTGTGTCAATTTGAGAAAATTGACATTTGTCTGCAAAGATGTTGGACATTCTCACAGCCTTTAAGCTGTTCAGAAACAGCTCCATTAGAAGACTCCAGTACAGATTACTGAAGTCAATATGGGATGTTAGTTCCATATGTGGTTTTAATCTCATAATTCTGGATACAGCACTTTTTACTTATACTACAGAATGTCAGAGAATGTAGTCAACCACAGGTTCAGATTTAAAGAAATTATGCATTTTGTTTTATGTCTCTCATATAACTAGAACTCTTTGATCTGAAAATGTAACACGCCTGTTGGGGAAAAAACTATGCAAATGCCTGAATGACCCTATACTGACCCAAAAGGACAGCTAGGGGAAACAGTATCATCACATGTCAGGCCCTTCCCTGATGATATCACTATGGATCTTTCCACAGATCAAAGCGGAGCATTACATCACAGCAGCTCAATGTGCAAAGCTACGAGCCAATGACAGACTGACAAATTGCAATCTCCTGGCGTCTCTGGGAAGGTCTTAGCAAGTGATTAAATTTAGTTCCATTCAAATGAGTGATGTGCAAAAGTTGTTCTGGTTAATGCACCGTCACAGAAATAATCTACAATGTTAATGATCAATTTATATGAGGAGCTGCAACGAGAAGTCATGTTATTGGTCATTATCACTATCAATGACAAATATTAAAACGTGAGCCGAGTGATTTTTGCAATGCACAGGGTAGTCTGATAACCATTTGCCATATTATTAAGAGATTTTCTTATCTTCATGAATACGATTTAAAATATAAATTGTCTTTCTTCAACTTCCTCTTTTGCTTTTAGTGAGAATTTATTTTGAGTGGTGGTACCTTGATGTCCTCGTAGGCTCCGTCCACAGAGGTGCGTTCGTGGTCCTGGTGTGCTCCAGAGGCACACGCCTCCTCGGACAGCAGACAGCCACAGGCCAGGCAGAACCAGTTCATCCCCTGAAGCTCCGCAGCGGCTCTGGCCTGGCTCTCCTCCTCATCATCAATGATATCATACTCAGCCTCGATGGACTCCTCTCTCGGCAGAAGCCCTGGCTCCCTCTCCTCCATCCTAATCTCCATATCCTGCTTCTCTGTCTCAATCGTCTCCTCCTCAGATTGAAGCTCTGGCTGCTCTGCGTCTGGTTTCTCCTCGGGCGCTGGCATCTCTCTTGCTTCCTGTTTGGTTATTATCTCATACTCAAGTTCCTCAGCGGTCTGATCTGTCTCCTCGACAGCCTCTCTGTGCAACTCAGCCTGAGGGAGGTCATCTACGGTGGGCTGCTGCACCTGTTGTTCTGCACCGTCTTTACTCGTCTCTGGGACAGCAGAGGCTTTGTCCATCTCTGGCTCGACATTGTCTGCGTGCATCTCCACCACAGGGCTCACCTCCGTCGCAGAGCTCACCTCCGCCGCAGAGCTCACCTCCATCACAGGGCTCACCTCCGTCGCAGAGCTCACCTCCGCCACAGAGCTCTGCTCCACTGTAGAGCTCACCTCCTCCCTTTGTATTCCAGACAGGTCCTCTAGGGGGGTAAAGCTCCGGAGGCAAAGGAGCACTCCACCCTCTTCCTCCAAATCCCCATCTGCTTCTTTCTCTTCTTCTGCATCGGCCTCCTCTTCATCAACTGAGAGTGAAGGGGAGTCCTCACACAATTCTTTAACAGGTAGAGCGTTTCTCTTCTGAGACGGGATGAGGTTGCATTTCTGGTTCAGGTTGTGTGACTGTAGGTTCGGGTTGTGACGGAGGAGATGCTGGGCGGACTGTTGGAGTAGGCATGTCACCACATGGACTCCCAGCTTCGGGCAGACCTTCAGCGGTCAGATCTGTCTCCTTCACAGCCTCTCTGTGCAACTCAGCCTGAGGGAGGTCGTCTACTGTGTGCTGCTGCACCTGTTGGTCTGCACCGACTTTACTCATCACTGGGACAGCAGAGGCTCCGTCGGTCTCTGGCTTGACATCGTCCGCATCGTTCATTGCAGAGCTCACCTCCGTTTTAGGGCTGACCTCCGTCACAGGGCTGACCTCCGTCACAGAGCTCACCGCCGTTACATAGCTCACCTCCGGCACAGAGCTCAACTCCGCTGCAGAGCTCACCTCCGCCGCAGAGCTAGACTCCACCACAGAGCTCAACTCTACCACAGAGCTCACCTCCGTGGCAGGGCTGATCTCCGCCACAGAGCTCACCTCCACCATAGAGCTCCCCCCTGTAGCAGATCTCAGTTCCGCTGCCGAGCTCGGCTCCACCGCAGGGCTCAACTCCGTCACAGGACTCACCTCCGCCGCAGAGCTCACCTCTGCCACAGAGCTCACCTCTGCCGCAGAGCTCACCTCTGCCACAGAGCTCACCTCTGCCACAGAGCTCACCTCTGCCACAGAGCTCACCTCTGCCGCAGAGCTCACCTCTGCCGCAGAGCTCAACTCCATCACAGAGCTCACCTCTGCCGCAGAGCTCACCTCTGCCGCAGAGCTCACCTCTGCTGCAGAGCTCACCTCCATCACAGAGCTCCCCTCCGCCACAGAGCTCATCTCTGCTGCAGAGCTGACCAATTCCATTTTTATTCCAGACAGGTCCTCTAGGGGGGTAAAGCTCCGGAGGCGAAAGAGCACTCCACCCTCTTGCTTCAAATCCCCATCTGCTTCTTTCTTTTCCTCTGCATCTTTAGAAGGATCAGGTTTAATTTCTGGTTCAGGTTGTGTTGGAGATGCTGGTTGGACTGGTGGAGTAAGCAGGTCCTCACCTGTTCTCACCCGCCTCAGGCAGCCCTTCAGGATCACTCTTGTCAACCCTCTCTGATGACCGACCTATGTCTATGTCCATTTCTACAGCTTTCCCCTTGGGGACAAGGAGGACAAAGTCATCACCGACATTAACTGTGTGATGGGTGGGGATTGAAGATATTTTAGATGCATCAGATTGCAGCTTTTTTTTGTCTAATTCTTCAATGGTTACTGACTCCTCTTTCGACTCAGGTTGACTCTGATCGTTTGCAGAAATGTCAGTTAGATTTATGTCTAATCCGGGCTTAGCTTCTGCCTCAAACTCAGGTTCCTCTACCTGTGTTTTAATGTCTGGCTTGTGATTGACAGCCATGACTTCAGGACTGTATATACTGTCCATTTTTGAGTTCAGGACAATTTCTGTTTTATCCAGTGCTTCTTCTACTACCCCTACTGCTGCTTGTACTGAAGCCTTGCTATCGATAATAATTGGAGCAGGTTCATCCCTTTCAATCAAAGCTGGATCCATTACCCCACTTAATGGCTCATTACACGATTTCCCAGCTTCAAGTGGTTCCTGGGATAAGGTCTCATCTACTTCTACTCCGCCTGTCACATCAACTTTGGCTTCTGTTAACTCATCTACTCTGTCTTCTTTCTCAACTGCAGATTCTTCAGTCACACTGTCCTTAATTTTAGCTTCATCTGGAGCCTCTTCAATTCTGGCAGGGACTTGAGTTATATCTACAATGTCCCTTTTGGCCTCAGGTTTAATGACCACATCGGGCACAATCATTGTAGATGTCTCTTCTTTAGCCTCGACAACCGCTTTAACCTCGACAGCCGCTTCAGCAGCGTTGCTTGCTTCCTGTAGCTGAGATTCCACTTGTGGTTCAGGGCCAGGTGCCTCTGCTCTCTGTTGTTCCTTACTTCCTCCCATCTCTGCTACCTCCATTTCCACCTCTTGTGTCTCAGGGAGACTTTCTGTTTTGTCAACGCCACTCCCAAAGGGTTCACTTTGAACATCCGTTTCCTCCTGTATCTCTTCCCTATCTTTAATAGTTTCATTCTCTTCCGGCATCTCTGTTAAATCTTCTGAGCAAGTTTGTATTGGGCTGACCTTCTCATCACTCAACGCAGAGGGCTCTGCTTCAACAACCTTAATTTGGGTAACTATGCTCTCTTCCTCTCCCTTGTCCTTTGATTCTAGATTTTTCTCAAATGCACATTCCTTCACCTCCTCCCTTCTCACTTCCTCAGCCTTCACCTGCTCCTTCACTTCCACTTCATCCTTCACCCGTGTCAGACTTCCAGTCATTTCAAAGACATTCGGTGACCACATCCTCCTCTTCCCCTTCCTCTCCTTCTTATCCTCCACTGGTTGGAGCTCCACCATAGAGGTTTCATCTCTCAGGGTGAACATCTCCAGGTATCCGTCCGCCTCCTCTGAGTCTGACAGACGTCTAATGAAGATCTTCTCCGGGACCACCTGCCCGGCCTCGGAGCACTCCTCTTCATTAGCCGCCCTCTCCCCCACAGCGTCCTCGTACAGGTCAGAGTACATGTAGGACATGGCCGTGGGCTCGTCCAGCAGGATCTGGTCGATGATCTTAGGGGGGCCAGGGGAGAGGAAGATGGGGGTGAGGACGGTCTGCTCGCTGCAGAACAACACTGCGCCGTTGTCCTTCTGCGATCTCTGGCTCGCCCTTCTCACTCTCATCTTCTCTCCAGAATTCTCCTCAGCCTCCTCCCCACTCTGCGGAGTATGACCAGAGGCTGCTTGAGGCCCGTTCCCGTAGAACATCTGATCCAGGTGATCGCCGGCCAGCTCTGTGTCAGTGACAAAGACAAAGGACTCGTCTGACGCAGTGGGGCTGTCTGTGCAGGTCTCCCGTGCAGGAGTCTCCTCCTCTCCCTGCGGTGTTACTGCCGGGACGATCACCTCCTGTTGCAAGTCTGGAGCTTGTTCATCAGGAACCACCGCATCCACCAGGGTGAACTGCTCAAAGTAGTCCATGTCACCAGTGCTGCGCCTCTTTATTTTGGAATCCCCAATCACAGCGTCGGTAGGATCCTGTTCAGAGAGTAATTGACAGTAAATTACAATCAGAACGAGTTTTGTTTTGTTATTAAACCATTGGTTTTCTTTTAATAATAATATGAATAATTGTGATTATTTATTACCTCTTTGTTCTTTACAATCTCCACCTCTACATCTTCTGACAGGTCTTGACTCTGTGGTGAAACCTTTTTGGACTTAATCCCGGGCGTCTTGTCCAGATAAGACAAGTTGTCCTGGAGCTCTATGCTCTCCTCCTCATCCACGGTGGGCAGCTTGGAAGGCACTCGGATGTTAAGAATCTCATAGCCCTCCGAAATCAAACTGAACAATTGCTGATCTTTGTCCTTGATCTCCTCCAAGTCCGTTTCCCCATGTGCTGTCTCCGGCTTGGGGACGTTGGGAACGGAGACCTCCGCCATCTCGAGTCTCTCCACCCCAAGAGCCGAGCCCGATCTTGAACTCCCAGGTCTCCTGAGCCGGTCGCTCAGCCTGCTGCTCCACCCTCCAGACCGGATCCTCCTGCGGACGATCTGCTCGTCATCAAAGACGATGGTGATCTGACCCTGAGTGCCTGGGCCATCCATGCTGTAGCCCTCGGAGATGGAGCTCGTCTCCGATGCCCAGGGGGTGGAGCAGCGGCTGGATGCCGTCTCCCAGACTATACCACTGTCCTCGCTCTGGACGGTCACCATGGAGAAGGATGGGTCCACCATTAGACACTGCATTTTGGGCTTCACCGACGGGTCCTGTACTGCTTCTCGGAGGCTGGTGGAGAGAGACCCAAGACCAGAGTGGATGTCAGAACGAACGAACGAACAGGGACTATTTAAACAGTTCCGATTAAGTCAAAGGGGCTGACTCAAGGGGGTGTCAGGAAGCCCTAATTAATGTTGGCAATGTTCATGGAAATACAAGCCGAGAACATACTAATAAATCAAATTAAAAAATACCTGTGAAACGGCATCTGAGGCTGATTTCCCAATCACATAGTTTCAGCACATGGTTTCCTTCCAGTATTACCGGACAATTTCCTCACCACTTCTCAAGGACTTCCCAAGGACTTCAGCTCTCATTGTCATAAGGCTTATTAAACATCAGCCGGTCAGTCAGTCCAACTGACTCTGTACATCACTATGTGTGAGTAGAAACGTGATTCATCGCTTGCACAGATCAAATGAGACTCAAACGTCAGTGCTTGAGGTACAGTGTATAATAAATAAATGACCCCAGATATTGACCGCTTATAGCAAGCATTCAGTGATTAAGGTTTTCAACCATTTGTCCAAACTGCACTTGAAATCAGAGCAGGGACTACCCTGAAGGTTCCCCAAATGCATTGCTGCCAAACTGGACAACTGACAGCTGATCAACACAAACAGGCCCACAGTATTCCATGAATGTTGTTTCCCCAAAACAACCCCACAGAGTGTAGTCAATCTTTGATCAAATGAAGGAGTAATAATTGTTGCCAGCAAGTGAGCTCCACATCATTAAACCATGCAGGCGGATTAAACACCTGTTTCGAAGTTCCTCTACTTCATCTTCGTCGTCTTGATCGATGGCACTAGGAGACAAACACTGAAACCCCTCCAGGTCTGCCATCTCCAACTCGAGGCTGTCACACCCCTCCATTCTGTTTAATCCAGTGGCTCTTCCTTTATCCAAATTATTTATTCGAATTTTCACGGCAGTAATTTAGCGTCCTCCCGATGTTTTCAGGCACTTTGCGTTTGTGCAAATGCTGCCTGCTTGGGTCTTTCCAAGTTTGGGGGGCTTCTCGACTGACTCAGCCCGGGACAGAAATAGACTGAAAAGGGGAGTGAAAGAGTGGCGGAGATATAGTGAAACTAAAGTCAATGGGAGCAGCAGGAGCCATACGACAGGGGCCACAGCGCTATCCCAGGCCCTTCCACTACCAACAGAATAATACCTGTACGTTGGTTTTATGTTCACTTTGAGGAGGGCCTGCTTACACATGGACAGAATGACAGGCTTGTATCGATACTGCTGGAGCTGGGCTGACTTGAATTGTGCAATGTGACTTTAAGATCAGAATTCCCCCTTCTAGGTTAAATATAGGTTGTGACTTGAAACAGTACCCCCCCCATGCCCCTGGTGGCAGCTCTAAACAGGGACATAGGGGGACATGCGCACTCGCATCAACATACTTTGTCCCTCTATCGGGTCTCTATGTTGACGTCATAATATTGCCAAGCAGACAACAGACAGCTGGTGGTCAAAGGGTCTTAAAACCACAGATAAAAACATCCGCTTCTCTAGGTATCTGCAAAGCATATCGAAGGGCCTCAATGCAACTCATCAGTCCTCAGTCCTTTGAAGTCCATACACATTTTTTGCATAGAAAATGCGAAATCTGGTCAATTATAGATTATTCACTTCTATGTAGCATTTTAAGGTAATTGTTAAAATGAGTATTCTTGCACGTTATGCAATACATTTTATCGAAAACCTGCTCAGTGGTTATAACTTCCTAATAAACTGAAAAGATGCTTTATTAAATTGTATTATAACTAATAACCCTAAACTTATCAGTGTCTCTCTCTCCCCCACATATATATACACATACATATATATACACATACATATGTATACACACATACATATACACATACAGTGAAGAAAATAAGTTTGACCAAGTCCTGCCGTGTAGTTCTGGGCTGATTCCTCACCTTTCTTAGCATCATTGAGACTCCACGAGGTGATATCTTGCATGGAGCTCCACTCCGATTGAGACTGACCGTCATGTTTATCTTCTTCCATTTTCTAATGATTGCTCCAACAGTGGACCTTTTTTCACCAAGCTGCTTGGCAATTTCTCCGTAGCCCTTTCCAGCCTTGTGGAGTTGTACAATTTTGTCTCTGGTGTCTTTGGACAGCTCTTTGCTCATAGCCATGCTGAATGTTTGGGTCTTACTGATTGTATGGGGTGGACAGGTGTCTTTATGCAGCGACCTCACACAGGTGCATCTGATTCAGGATAATACAGTGGAGTGGAGGACTAAAGGCGGACTAACAGGTCTTTGAGGGTCAAAATTCTAGCTGATAGACAGGTGTTCAAATACTTATTTTCAGCTGTATCACACGAATAAATTGTTAAAAAATCATAGACTGATTTCTGGATTTTTCTTTTTAGATTATCTCTCACACAGTGGACATGCACCTACCATGAACAATTTCAGACCTCTCCATGATTTCTAAGTGGGAGAACTTGCAAAATAGCAGGGTGTTCAAATACTTATTTTCTTCACTGCACACACACACACACACACACACACACACACACACACACACACACACACACACACACACACACACACACACACACACACACACACACACACACACACACACACACACACACACACACACACACACACACACACACACACCCCCCCCGAGGGTAATAATAGTGAAAATAATTAACAGATTGAGCTTCAACTGAACTCCGATAGCAAAAAAAGGCCAGAAAAACATTTACACCATAAACAATTGATTCCTGTATTATAAATGTAAGACCATTTCTGGTTCAAACTGTAGAAAGGGGAAAAAAATATAAAAATAATTTGGCCAAAATGTGAATCACACATCTATATAATTCTTGCTCTCCTCTGCAACAGTAAAGTTATTGTTCCCAGGTAAATGCAAATTATGCTTTCTTGTAAAATAACATAATATACATATGTGCAGGCGGAGCCAAGTAAATCAGAAATAACCCTGGTTCAACTGCCGGTATGGGAGTTCACAACAACTAATCAGTCAAACGTTGGGGCATCAAAGGTCCCTCATTGACAAAACATAAAGTACATTTTCTTTACATTTGTAATCAATATGAGCCAAGAAATGTGAACACCATTTGAACTGATATGAAGGGGATAATGCAAGATGAAAGCAACTCCAAAAAAAAGTCGGAACAAATAATTTAACACTCAAGAAACCACAATTTAAAGTCTTTCTAAATACGTTGAAAAGAGAACAATTGACCTTAAGAACAAATGCTCAGAGAAAATAAAAAAGTATGATGACTGTCAACACAACCATCAATTGAAACAATCAGGCCTGGTGTGTTCATAAGCAGGGCAAACACTGGAAACGTTAGAAGGGCATGAACACACCAAGTAACCCACCGAGGCAGCTCTATGGCAAGGTCAGGAACAAATGTACTTTAAGGCTCCAGTCACATGGAAATGATCAAATCCCCGAATCGGGGTTCAGACATGGGTCTCACTGTCCAGCATCTCCCAAGAGGCTTAGATTCAAGCTTGCGTCCACTGACCCCCACAAGCTGCCCACAATGACCTGAACCGCAGGCAGCGTCTGTCTCCAAGCAGGGACGGTCCGGACGATCCCAGTGGCGGTGTGAATGTCTGAGCGGCAGGAAGAGGTAGCTTTGTTTTAGCTTTATTTTTCTCTTTAATAAAGACCTTTTATTTCCTGGATGCCTCTTTGCTGATGGTGGCCCTGACTGGGAGGAGGGCGTTCAGGTCCTTGCTCTGCGCCAAGATCTGGCTCGACTGTAAAGAAACATGGAGGCGAGAGAGAGAGAGCCACAGATGCATCAGTTGACAGAATTGCGGGATCAGAGTGGCACACAAGGTCAAAGGAAACGCAGCGGTTTGTGAGTGCGTCCCTGATTAAACATAATGGAATTACCGCGGCAAACTTGGATTTAATGGTGTTGAACTTCATCTGCTCGTGGACTGCCCTGGCCACGTTGTTTCTTTCAAACGGTTCTGAAAGACATCGAGGAATATTCTTGTTTCTGTAGTATGCTTGGTGGCATCTTAAGGAACAGGATTCAGCTAATAAATGCACGTAAAGAAGAACGCCTTGTTTCCGTATCTGTTAACTGGAGGCAGCTAAATTATTAAAAAGGCATCATTCTGGATTGAGAACAGTAGGTGCATGGTGAAGGTGATGCCGTTGTTGGCCTACCCTCCACACAGATGTACTTGTTTCTCCACTCCCCATTCTTGTTCTTGGGCAGAGCCTTGCCCTCTCGCACCGAGATCACCTGGATATCCCACCTGGAATGAAAGAAAAAGGAAATGACTGTGGCACTGGCACAGAGGGCTGCAGCAGCTCAGGAGGTAGAGCGCGTTGGCTGGTAACCGCAAGGTTGCCAGTTCGATCCGCCTAGCTACTGAGTGTCAAGGTGTCCCTGAGCAAGGCATCTAACCCTAACTGCTCCCGACGAGCTGGCTGTCGTCTTGCATGGCTGACACGGCCGTCGGTGTGTGAATGTGTGTATGAATGGGTGAAAGTCAGGTAATACGGTAAAGCTCTTTGGATAAAAGCATTTTAAGGGGGGGGGGGCAGGGGGGCAAGGGGCTGTAGAAGAGGGGCAGGAGGGATGAGGGAGGTCTACCTGAACGTGGAGGAGTAGTACTTGAGGAAGCCTTGGAGCAGGTCCCCTAGAGAGGACTTGTTCTGAGACTTGTAGGGGGGGATGTGGCGAGGCCCCTCTGGGATCATGTCGATCTCCATGGATGGGTTGAAGCACTCCTGAGGAACCGAACGACAAGGGCAGCAGCAGCTGTAGTGGTGGCTTTAGAGTTGGATTGTCATCTAAGTGAATTATTGGTTTCGAAAAGTTGCACTAGGAGTCCGTTTTATGTTCAAGAATCCACAAATATACACACGTTGACGATTGAACAGTGAATTGCGAGGATTAGATGAAATATACACAATTATTTATTTGTTGGTCCCCTTTTTTGTGAAGAGGACCTTATAGTTGGCAGACAATTTGGTGAAAATAATTAATTAGCTAAAAGATGCAATGAAGTCCATATGAAAAAGTGGCAGGGAAAGCTTACCGGGTAGTCCTTTTGAAGCAAAGGGAGAACAGGTTCACCGAGCGCTGCACAACAAACAAAAAAGGCCAAGTTAAACCCGCTCTAATACAAATTAGCCTGAATACGGATCCATCAATCCAAGAGCTCGAGTGTGTGTGTGCGGTCAGTCGGGAGTGTGTACTTACTCTGGAGGTAGTGCAGCACCATCAGCACCAGCGTGTAGCTGCTCAGCGTGCCCTTGCTGGCGTCGTTGATCTGGTGGTGCCGCGCCCACTTCTTCACCGCCAGGATGATTGGCTTGACCCGGAGATCCGCTGGAGGGAAACAGACAATGAACTGGCTTCAGCGGGCGGGGGGGGGGGGGGGAGGTCCAAGACCAATGGCTAACATTGTCGGTAATACCCCAACAGGGAGATTAATATAAATGTTTTTCTTTTAAAAAAGCTCTGCCAGGGTTATAATAGGACAATGGGTATAAAGATAGCAAAGTAATTCAATCAGTTTAGTGGTGCTTTGAGTACCTGAGTGCTGCGGACCCTTTGAAATAAAACATAGCCGTTTTCCTAGTCTTTCTGCTGGGTGCCATTTTGGTATGCTGCAAAATTGGGATATTGGCCAGTAGCTGATTTAAGGTTGAGTATATAAGCTCTCATGGACCGAGTGTCCATCTCACCGTATGCGTAGCTTCTCAGGAGGAACGTGTTTCTGATTCCCACCGTGTTGTTGACATTCAGATCAAACTCCAAGCCACTGAGAGGAGGGAAAGAGAAAGAGAAAGAAACCCTGAATTAACAGTTGTTTCCAACGATGGCACTGTGATCACTGGTAAGAGCGTCTTTTCCTACCTGCCCTTCTCTCGGAAGCGGAGGATGGGGACTTTGGCGCGGATCAGGTGAATCTTCTCTAGATATCCTGAAATTCAGAACAAAGACATAAAGAGCCAGGTTTTTCAGATGGCATGTTTTTTTTTCCGCCTCTGTGCCAGTTGGGGTTCGGAAGGGGGTTCATACTATGTCCCTGCCGAGAGAATGTTGGACTTCCCAATGGTGTTAACGAAATGATGGCTAGTATCAAAACTACCAAGTAGAGTCACACTGCACAGCTCCCTTCTGATGCCCCTTACTTCTGTGAGCCAATGGGGATGGAGTAGGACCTCCCTTCTGAGAGCCCAGTTCTCTGAGCCAATAGGGATGGAGCGTGAGTAGTAGGGTTCCTACTACTCAGTAGTTTGAGGAGGAAAAAAAAAGGCAATCTGAATCTTCACTCATATTGGAGCAACAAGGTCAAATTTAAAAAAATAATAATAATACGACTTTTGTCCAGCGGTGGCAACCGCTTTCTTGCCCGTGCTTAAAGCTTGTGGGGGACACTGAAGCCAAGCAGCAAAGCCCCAAACACCTGCACATTTACTGAAGGTTAGTCTGATAATACTTTTATTACATCAGGTATAACAATTATGCTGAATAAGGCCTGTACGGACACTTTTGTACAAGAAAACATGGGAAAATAGTGTGTGTGTGTGTGTGTGTGTGTGATGTAGTAATGTAATTAATTCAACTACTGTGTGATGTAGTAATGTAATTAATTCAACTACTTTCTAGCCAGTAGCGTCATAGAGTTGTAGGCCACTTGCCTTCTTTATGGAGGATTTCTCAGTTAATGTTAACGTTTGAACATGCTTTAATATACCTAGGCAACTGTCGCTTCACTTAGGAATTTGAAATGGCTGATTCTTTATATTGTTTCTTGGATTGAGGCATTTTTAATATGACTATTCATGTCTCAAGGCAACGGCCTGACTCAATGCACCTCGAAGTAAAGAGAGTGGGGAACAACCTTGGTGTGTTGTACTCGGGTATTACGCTGTGTTACTGTGTCTCTTGCATCTTCTATGAAAAAATAACTGCAACGTAGTAAGACAAATCAGATAACAGTTGACCGTGTGTTCATCCGTAGGTCAAAGGATGCCTGAATATAGTGGATCAATAATAATAATTGGTAATACATTTTTAGAGCTGTATTATTGTTTCTATGGATCATGTGAGGACTTGATATTGTTTTTGTCTTAATGTAGACCATGGCAAGAGAACAATCCTGAGAGGAGTGGGTGAGCAATAACCTCCACTGGCTGAAAGGGAAAGCAGATGTATCTCCCTTTCTCATGTTGAGAACAAGACATTAAAAGGTAGTCAAAGAAAAACAGCTTGAAGCAAACGATAAGAGAACGCCAGGAATTGATGGATAAATGTTTGTTTGAGTTTAAACATCAAGATAAAAATGATTTGTTTTTCTGAAGTAAGACATACTTGACATTCCCGCGTGCGAAAGCTTTAGTAAAGATTGATATTGAAACAGAGTCTCGAAATGTACCAGGGTTTAAGTGATTTTGGAAATATTACTAGGATTGAAGGAAGATATACCCGTTATGAAATGGAAGAATCAAATAGTTTGGAGACATTGGCCTACCTACTGGTTTGTGAATGATTTCTAGCTATGCTTTGACCCCTACAGTCATATATATAGGCCTCATACAATTATAATTATTCGATTTCTAATATCCTTTTTATCTAACCCTAACCCTAACTATGAACTGGCAATTCAACTCTAAAATAAAAGTCCATACATCCTCCAACCAGCAGGGGGTGATAATACCTGCATGAGAAGGGCCTGAGAGGAGTGAGGTCTGAGGAGTGAGGTCAGGGGAGTGAGGTCGGAGGAGTGAGGTTGGAGGAGTGAGGTCAGAGGAGTGAGGTTGGAGGAGTGAGGTCGGGGGAGTGGTCGGAGTGGTCAGGTCGGGGGAGTGAGGTCGGGGGAGTGAGGTCGGAGGAGTGAGGTCGGAGGAGTGAGGTCGGGGGAGTGAGGTCGGAGGAGTGAGGTCGGAGGAGTGAGGTCGGAGGAGTGAGGTCGGAGGAGTGAGGTCAGAGGAGTGAGGTCGGAGGAGTGAGCTCAGAGGAGTGAGGTCGGAGGAGTGAGGTCGGAGGAGTGAGGTCGGAGGAGTGAGGTCGGAGGAGTGAGGTCGGAGGAGTGAGGTCGGAGGGAGTGAGGTCGGAGGAGTGAGGTCGGAGGAGTGAGGTCGGGAGGAGTGAGGTCAGAGGAGTGAGGTCGGAGGAGTGAGCTCAGAGGAGTGAGGTCGGAGGAGAGTGAGGTCGGGAGGAGTGAGGTCGGAGGAGTGAGGTCAGAAGGAGTGGAGGTCGGAGGAGTGAGTTCGGAGGAGAGTAGTGAGGAGGAGTCGGAGGAGGAGTGAGGTCGGAGGAGGAGTGAGGTCGGAGGAGTGAGGTCGGAAGAGTGAGGTCGGAGGAGTGAGTTAGGAGGAGTGAGGTCGGAGGAGGAGTGAGGTCGGAGGAGTGAGGTCGGAGGAGTGAGGTCGGAGGAGGTGTGAGGTCAGAGGAGTGAGGTCGGAGGAGGAGTGAGGTCGGAGGAGTGAGGTCAGAGGAGTGAGGTCGGACGAGTGAGGTCGGACGAGTGAGGTCGGAGGAGTGAGGTCGGAGGAGTGAGGTCAGAGGAGTGAAGATGGAGGAGTGAGGTCGGAGGAGTGAGGTCGGAGGAGGAGTGAGGTCGGAGGAGTGAGGTCGGAGGACTGCAGTTGGACCCTTGTGAAACTTGCTACAATCAATTTGCCGCCTCCTGCCTGGACCATGGTCCAGAACTTACAAAAAACGACTCAATATTCTCTTCGATGAATGCCTGGTCAAGTTCCTGTTCATTCAACCTCACAAAGTTCACACATAGGCATCTCGGGGATTGTATGATTTCAATAAAGTAAATGGCTCCCCCTAGTGGGTAAACTAGTCAACATGACTAACACATGCAATACAAAAAGCAAACCAAAAAACGCTAATAAAATTAGCCTTTAAAACTCACCCAGTGGCCTGAAAAAAGCTTGTAGCACGGTGAGTATGTGAATAGGATCGGGGCTTGCCTGCGTCTGAAAGAAGACACGGAACATGTCGGGGTGATCTACGACCATGTTTCCTATTACAATCCCTTCTTCCCCCTTCAAAAAAGCCTCCCACTCTGGAGACCGGCTGGAGCCACTCACCGAGCCCCTAAGCACCAGACAGAGGTCGGCGTCACTGCTCCGGCAGCCCAGCCCGCTCATGGAGGAACCGGTCAGGTAGAGTCTTGCCACTGTGAAAAAACAATAACTAAGGATGGGTCATCGGGGAAATAACCCCAGGGCCGGTGCAACGGGGGCGAGCATGCGCGTACGCTCCGGTACCTGGGAAGACACTCTGGATGTCCCTCTGCAGACGGGATCGGCAGGTCTCCTTCCGGGTCAGGTCGGGGGCCTGCTGTTGGCACGCCTCGAACAGCTCCACCATTTGTTTGCTCAGCTGAGAATGAAGATAACCGGATGGGGGGGGGGGAGGGATGGTATATGTGAGCTGTCAGTTAGCTAGTCATAGGAAGCAGGCCATTGCAGCAACGCTTTAAAATGATTCTAATATGTTGTGGTGGGAAAATGAAAACAACATGCTTGCAATCAATACGTGGTTAATTTGCGCAGTAAGCTGGTTGAAAAATCTATCTGGTGGTAAATATCACAGAGTTTCATTCACCCTGTCCAAAACACATTCGCCTACCATAAACCGAACATGTCTGGTAACAGTGCCATTTGATCGAGTTTCCTTTAAGTGTGCACTTTGGGCTGCCTGCTTCCCACTGCCAATGCATGAATAATGAATGTGTAATTAAGTGGAATAACGGGTCGCTTGGAATTCCACTGTGACTTCTGACACCTCTGTTTGCCTCAGTTGCAACCATTCAAAAGTGCTCCCAAAAGCTCTGACCAGCAACCCACAGACCTCAAGACACACAACATGAGTATACACGAGACGGCTCACTCAAGGTGGGTCATATGGTAGATGTTCTTAATGTGACACAGAACCGCATTTTGATCAAGCTGTATCTTTATTGCACTTTTAAAGGCTTTTCACTTTGAAGTGCCACACACATGGATCCTCAACTATTAGGTTGATTTAAGACCGAGGGCGGGACAGCACCATGCTACTCGCGAGGGAATCCTGTACACATTAGGGGTGGGAAAAATAATCGATTCTTCGATGCATCGCGATTCTCGATAGAACGATTCTGTCTCGATGCAGATAAATTAATAATCGGAATTTAAAAAAAATATATATATATAAATATTTGCCTGCTGCAACATTCTGTTCGCCAGAGAGGGATAATTTTTGTCATTTTAAAAATATTTAATTTATCTTCAGTGTGTATTGGCCAATCTGATTTGTCTTGACACGACTGCGATTCAGCCTACGCATAGCATGCGTGCAAACGCACAGCCAGACACAAGAACTCCTTCTAATTCAAGAGCAGCTTTTCCTTTAATGACATAGAAAAGAAAGATTAGAAATAAAATAAAACTGAAACCTATTTTTTGCATGCTTCCATATTGTGTTAATGCAAGCTGCATTCGTTATTGCATTGTTCATAGAAAGTCATATTTGTGACAAAAGCTTTCTCTCTTATGCAATATTAGATACGTTAATTCATCTGTTGAGGTCTTTAATGCTCATCACAAAAGTAGGAAGTTATTAGCAAACTCTGAGTAGCAAACCCAGACGTATATATATATTTTTGAAAATCACGCATGGAAATGTACATAGAAAAAAATTGTTGCATCGATAATCGCTTCAGAATCGAATCGTTGACCTCATTACCGGAATCGAATCGTGAGGTGCCAAAAGATTCCCACCCCTAGTACACATTGTCCCTTTGCATCTCCTCGGCTGATTGTTTTAGTTAGTTGGTACATAAGAGTACAGCAGGTGTGCGCAATCTTTTGAAATTCCCCCCACACACACAAACAAACACACACACACACACACACACACACACACACACACACACACACACACACACACACACACACACACACACACACACACACACACACACACACACACACACACACACACACACACACACACACACCCCTTCTCATACCTTGTCCTTGGCATAGTCTTGCAGTGTACTGGCACTTCCTGAGGTTGTGGGCACTTGAGAATGGGTATTCTGACTTGAGCCAGGCGAGGCAGCGTTTGATGTTCCGGGAACAGCTTGGTTGTGAAAGTATGGGACAGCAATGGGCCGCCCACCTCTCTGCTGGTGGGAAGGGGAGTCGACGCGCTGGCGTTTAGAGCCATTGGGGACGGGGCTTTCATGTTGTCTCCTTAAAAAAAAAACACAGTCACACCAGGTACCTAATTTTGGTGATCGAAATGCAAGAAAAAGTGGGCTAAGTTGTGGCGAGTTGAGCAGGTACTGTCGGTGGAAAAGTGGCAAAAGACAAAAGTTATGGAGGAATATTCAGATCGTACATTAGCCCGTCATATTGTAATAACATTTGCTTCCACAACTCTCTTATGATTTATCACAAAATTATTAAATATTATCGTCATATAGCATCGTCCAATGAACTCCCTGTATAATATGTTTCTCCCATCTTATCCTACTTCTAATTTCCGCAGAAAACCAAAAATAGCTTGCAAGAAGTACACCTCTCCGTATACGAATTACGGTAACCAATTAATTGCTGATCATTGATAGCTAAACCTTATTAGACTTTTCTTCCATTTTTACAATTCCTTGACACGTACAGTACATTACAGTACACACTTTCAGGAGACGCACACTTCAAAGATGGTAGTTACATGTAAAGTAAACATAACAATGCCTTACTTCCGTGCATTATCAGGAACAGATGTGTAGAGACCGGGGAGGTCCGAGACCAGTGGTTGGGGATGCCAAGCCTGATTATGAGTCCTCTTCATGCCCGCTGGGTGGCTGGCAAAGTGTGGGCTAACAAAGTAAACATGCACAGGTTACCACTGGACGTTACTACTACCCATGTGTTCATTATTCCATTTACTTGTACAAAGAAACTCCAAATGATCTCTCCCCATAAAGTAGCCTAGTGTGTGTGTTACCTGTTACCGCGGGAAGCCTGGTCGAAATTTTGATACGTTCCTGGAGGTATCTGGTAGGGTCGGTAGCCCGGACCCCATGGGTTGTACGATTGGTGTCTGGACTGTCGTCCGGACGGGTGAGGGATCCGAGGATACATATTATAGAGGCTCTTGACGCGGGGCCAGTGGACGTCTTCTATATTTGATCGATGGTTTTGAAACGCGGGATGTGAATTAATTAGTTAGCCAATACAAATACGAAACGGGAAACGCACGGCTCATTTCTGATCATTCTTGATTCATGATCCAAACTGTCGAAATGTGGTTGAGGTACTCCACTTTAGCTAGATAACAAGGTTAGCTTTTGGGTGTTACAAACTGGACAGCACACGTTGTCTCATTTGTCCAATCGTAAAGTGAGACGGAGTTAGTTTCTTCGGTAGTTTGTACGATACTATCGTTATAAAACCCCAATCATTTCCAGTATATCGAAACTTACCAAAGAGTAAATCACATGTATGTAAACAAAAAAGGACTACTTCCTGGTTGACGTAATTACGTCAGCGCGTACATGGCCTTAAAGGGGTACGACTATGGGCAACACTACTGCGATCAAGGTTGACATCACATTATATTTAATAAGCAGACGCCTTTTCCGAAGCGACTTTGACAATGAATTCATAAAAAAAAATAGGATATATATACCGGTATATATATAACCCCAAAAGAGTCGGAATAATTTGAGTACATACAATTCATCAAATAAGAAAGTGTTTTTAAGTGCTCAAATATAGAAAAAAACATAGTATCTTATTTTTTTCTCCATCGGCCCAGTTCCAGTATGAACTGATGAGTTTTGAGCCTGCTGTGGTAGATGGGTAGTGGTTCAGCTCCCCTGATGTCAGTGGTTCAGCTCTCCTGATGTCAGTGGTTCAGCTCCCCTGATGTCAGTGGTTCAGCTCCCCTGATGTCAGTGGTTCAGCTCCCCTGATGTCAGTGGTTCAGCTCCCCTGATGTCAGTGGTTCAGCTCTCCTGATGTCAGTGGTTCAGCTCTCCTGATGTCAGTGGTTCAGCTCCCCTGATGTCAGTGGTTCAGCTCCCCTGATGTCAGTGGTTCAGCTCCCCTGATGTCAGTGGTTCAGCTCCCCTGATGTCAGTGGTTCAGCTCCCCTGATGTCAGTGGTTCAGCTCTCCTGATGGCAGTGGTTCAGCTCCCCTGATGTCAGTGGTTCAGCTCTCCTGATGTCAGTGATTCAGTTCTCCTGATGGCAGTGGTTCAGCTCTCCTGATGGCAGTGGTTCAGCTCTCTTTCCTGGTGTCAGTGGTGAGCTCGACCACCATGATGGATCAAGGACAGCAAATTATCAAGCGGATGCAAGACGTTTTGCAGTCATCAATAACATTAAGTCTGTTTGCAAATTAGCTCAAATCTGGGCAAATGGTGCATTTCACTTTCTTTAGGTATTTCTGTTTCAACCAATCATGTTGCTGGAGGTACGTATCCAAGTGTACAAACTCGTCCACTGCTTAACTGTAAACTGTAAAATGTTTCAAATCACAACCATGTGGGCTGGCCACTGTAGAAATACACTCTTATAATCCCCTTCTGAAAGCTCTGTATAGAAACAGGAAACAACATTTCAATACCACAATATAAGCTTTATAATTTCAGCATGCAGTGTTATTATGTAGGTCCTTCAACTATGACCAATAATTTGCTATGGAAGGATAAATTATTGGAATACCAGCATATTTTAATTGTCTAGTAGTGGTTGGTTCAAACATAACAGAAACATAAAATTACAGAAATAGATATTTTGTCATCGCTTTTGGGAAAAGCACTTCAGTGGAGTAATTAGAAAAACAGTTACAATTA
>OLKM01000680.1:217291-229136 GCA_900291075.1 Melanogrammus aeglefinus
TTCAGGCTGCTACCAGGTGAGGCCCTATTGATGGGCCCCTCAGAGAGCTGTCTTATTAATGACCTCTTTCCACTTTAAATAAGAGCCTCTCTTGCTTGACTGTAATCTGCTCTCTGTAAATGGAACTAAGCTTCTAGAGAGTATCGAAACATACTTCTCCATAAACCACACCGAAGAGCGAGAATGATAGAGTGGAGCTAGAGAGAGGAGAGAGAGAGAGAGAGAGAGACGAGAGAGACAGACTGAGAGAGACGAGTGAGAGAGAGAGAGAGCAGAGAGTAGAGAGAGAAGAGAGAATGAGAGAGAGAGAAGGAGTAGAGAAGGGAAGACGAGACAACACACAAGATGCAGAGAGAGAGACAGAGAGAGGAGAAATCAGGAGTGTCAGGTTGGGTTATATTTCCAAGATTGATGATGAGTGAGAAGAGCAGAAGTAGAAAATGAAATCCCCCCACCCCCCTACCTGATTAAGCTGTATAGAGAAAGATACACTTGTGTAGTATTACGTTCTCATCATGCAGATTTGGGCAGAAGAGAAAAAGAATAGGGTTTAGTACACTCACACTCTGTGGTCTTAGTATTGTAAGTGTGTGGACTTTAACAATGAGTGTTAGAAAATTAAATTAGACCCCAAAAGCTGTGTGTGTGTGTTATGTGTGCTGGATGTGGTGTGTGTCGTGTGTGTGTGTGTTGTTGTGTGTGTGGGTTGTGTGTGTGTATGTGTGTGCTGGGTGTGTGTGATGTGTTGTGACGGTGTGTGTGTGCGCGCGCGCGTATGTGTGCGTTTCAGAATATAGATTGTATAATCACGCTTCTATTATAAAATGTATAAATATGTCTGTATAGCATGTGCTATATATACCACTGGGTGCTTGTATGCCTTGTGACAAAAAGTCTCTGCATTGTGAAAAGGCCAAAAGGGGCAAACATCAAATACCATGTTAGGGCTGGGGGGGGGGGCGCATAATTACACTGCGGGGCTTTTGGTAATCCACACTGCGAACGAGATACTCCATTGAGCTTAATTATTACATGCGTTTATTGTGTTTTACCATAACACATATTTTGTGTGGGGGGGTGTGTATGTTTAACCATTCTGTTTTATGATTGTATCGATTCTCTATGTTGTTTTCGTCAGGTGTGCTGTGTTGTCTGTGCGTTGTTGTGCGTGTCTGTGTGTGTGTGTTGTGTGTGGGTGTGTGTGTGTGTGTAGTGTGTGTTGGCTTTTGTGTTGTGCGTGCATGTGTGTTTCTGTATGTCCTTGCTTGTCTGAGTGTGTGTACAGGTTGTGCGTCCGTCCCCCCCAAGCCCAACACACCTTGAGGGGTGGGCCAGGTCTCTACTGTAATCACTGTGGCCGGCATATTGTTTGTGTTATTAAGGCCCAAACCAATTCAAAAACATTTAACTACTAACTACTCCTACCATCTACTTGAGAAAGTAGTAGGAGACATTATCATCCAACCCTCCTCCGTTTTTACAAACCCACTCTTCGCGTCCGTGACTCATAGAGGGTCCGCAAGGACCGTAAAGCCCCTTGCATAGCGTCGATGTGAACCTACAACTAAGCCCTTACACGATCCATCACCCTCTCCATCCACCTCCTCCTCTTCCGTCTTCACGACTCACCTCTCCCCAGTGCTCTCCCCTCCTCCACCTCCTCCTCCCCTCCTCCTCTCCTCCTATTCGTATTCCCTCCTTCTGAGTTTCAACAGTCACGTTCCGAGCCCTGCCCTTGTGCCACACACAGTACTCTGCATGCTAAAAGATCTCCCATCTCTCTCTCTCTCTCTCTCCTCTCTCTCTCTCTCATCTCGTTTCTCTCTCTCTCTCTCTCTCCCTCTCTCTCTCTCTCTTCTCTTCTCTCTCTTCTCTCTCTCTCTCTCTCTCTCTCTCTCTTCGCTGTCTCTCTCTCTCTCTCTCTCTCTCTTCTCTCTCTCTCTCTTCTCTTCTCTCTCACTCTCTCGCTCTCTCTCTCTCTCTCTCTCCTCTCGTCTCTCTCTCTCTCTCTCCTCTCTCTCTCTCTCTCTCTCTCTCTCTCTCTCTGTCTCTCTCTCCTCTCTCATCTCTCTTCTCGCCCCCACTCATTCTTGTTCCACTGCAGTCGCGTCACCTCTTATAGTCTGTTGTTTTTCTAAGGGCTCCCGGGGGCCTCCGCCTCCTCTCACGTCCCCCACGCTCCTCTCTCAGATCCTCTTTTACCATCCTCTCGTCTTCTCCTCTTCCTCCTCCTCTTCCTCCTCTTCCTCTTCCTCTTCCTCCTCCTCTCCTTCCTCTCCTCTTCCTCTCCTCTCCTTCCCTCTCCTCTCCTCTCCTCTCCTCTCCTCTCCATCTCCTCCGCCTTCTCCTCCCTCCTCCTCTTCCCCTCACTCCTCCTCCTCACTCCCCCTCTCCTCCTCCCTCTTCCTCTCTGGTCCCCTGTGCCTGTGAGCGAAGCTGCCTCCTTGGGCACGACAGAATGTCCCTACGAAGAAGGCGCTTGCACAACCCACTGAAGCTATTTAAAATGCACACACACACAAACACACACAGACACACACACACACACACACACACTCAGACACCACACCACACCACAACACACAACACACACAACACACCACACCACACACCAACCCCACAAAAACCCACCCCCCCACCAACAAACAAAAAACAAACCCCCAAACCCACCCCCCCACCCCAAACCAACCCAACCACCCACCACCCCCCCCCCCCCCCCCACCCCCCAACAAAAAACCAACCCCAAAAACCCCCCCACACACACACACAACACACACTACCACGCGCACACACACACCACACGACTACAAAAACATATCACACACACGATTACACATGCTAAATAAGGTACAATTTTAAGTAGTACAGCCATTTCATATAGCACTTTTCACTATACAAACTTGAGGGCTAAACTACTCCGCGAAAGGCAAAAGAAGGGCCAATCTCTCGTCGTCCTCAACCCGTTCCCTGTCATCTGCACCCAACACTCAAGGCCTTCCACACGTGTGTGTGTGTGTGACGCTGTTGGCTGTGTGTAGTGTGTTGTGTGTGTGTGTGTGTGTTGTGGTGTGTGTGT
The DNA here is from genome assembly GCA_900291075.1 of Melanogrammus aeglefinus. Taxonomy (NCBI): domain Eukaryota; kingdom Metazoa; phylum Chordata; class Actinopteri; order Gadiformes; family Gadidae; genus Melanogrammus; species Melanogrammus aeglefinus. The sequence goes on from OLKM01000680.1 coordinate 220,368, forward strand.
GTGTGTCTGCTGTGTGTGTGTGTGTGTGTGTGTGTGTGTGCTGTTGTGATCAAACTTGACAATCACCCACACTTTAACTCAATATAAATGAGACTTGTGTGATATCTGAAACCAATACGCTTATTTTAGTGATGCTCTTTGTTTTGTTTGTTGTCTAGCGAAACATCATAGCCCAACAGAGAACGCACAGGGAAGAAACCAAACATTGAACAGGCCTTAGCCTTTTTCACAAAGACTCATGGCTTTCAGCTCGATAGCGGATCAATCCCACACACTAATTCGCGACCGAATGTATATAACAAAAAACTCAAAAAAAAAAAAAAAAAATCAATAAAATGAATGGACACCACAAACCATGTGATACGAAATACTAAAGACAGATGAACCTTCCCAAACGCCCAATAATTAAACTAACACAACCCCACACGATCCAACCTCCACATCTCAGCCATACATCTCTAAATCACAAATACAACTAAACATCCACCTCAGATACATCGCACAACTCCCCGGCACTCCTCCGTTTGTACTCTGTTTTCTCCTCCTATCTTCCTCGGCCCTGTTTAATCACACACAAGAGGGGAACTACAGCTGAATTTTTAATATTTCATTTTAATACAGCCATGCCTTTGATGTCCCCAACCCGCCCTCTTAGTGCAGTTCAGCAGCTCTGCTATCTGCTGTTCCCGCCAGCCTTCTTGCCGAACATCCTTCTGCTCCACCCTCACTGGCTGTGTATGTGTGTGATGTGTGGTGTGTATGTGTGTGTGTTGCTGTGTGTGGTTGTGTGTTGATGTGTGTGTGTGGTGTGTGTGTGGGTGTGCTGTGCCTTTGTGTGGTGTGCTGATCCTGTACGTGTTGTGTGTCTGGCTGTGTGTATTTGTGTGTTGTGTGTCTATGTGAATGTGATGTGTGTGCATGTACATTGTGTGTGTAGGTGTCGTGGTGGCTGTGTGTGGGTGTGTGTGGTGTGTGTGTGTGCTGCTGTGTGTGTGTGTGTGTGTGTGTGTGTGTGTTTACATGTGTTGTGCTGTGTCGTGTGATGTGTGTGTGGTGTGTGTGTGTGTGTGTCTAGTGTGATGTGTGTGTGTACATGTGTGGTGTGTGTGTTGTGTGTGTATGTCATGCGTTTATGTAATGTGTGTTCTGTCTGTGTGTACGTTTTGTTGGTGATATGTGTAAAGCCTATATCACCAGACCACAAAGACCTGTGACGCCATTCAGAGAGTTGCATATGATTTTAGAATGATTGGTGCGACACTGGCAGTGTCTTGAATGTGAGTCCGTGATTGCTCTACAACAGTCTGTATATAATATATATATATATATTATACTATATATCATATATATATTTACATAAATCCAGCGCTGTCCCAAGAATTATGCTTCTAGCAATAAGAGTCTAAGGACCGTACAACACATAGTATGCGATATTTTACCACATTTCATATTATTTTTCCTTGTCGTGCATTCACCATCGCGCTGTGCCGTTCGCTCAAAATTTTGCAGACACAAGTTTGCGTACTGCACGAGGCACCACAGAGGGCTTTGTTTACTGTGGCCCGGGCTGTCTATACTATAAAGCCCTGGTTTACCCCCCCCCCCCCCCCCCCACCCTACACACCACCTCTTCATTCCCATGTGTCGACCCTCATTCTCAATCAGAGCTCAGTTTGGCAGGCAGCGCTGCCAACACAGTCGGGCGACGGCCAGAGATGAGGGCACTTCGTGCGTAGCGAAGCTGGCGCAAAAGACGAGGAAAAAGGCGTGACGACAAGGAAGGCGATAAGGACGGACCGTGGAGACAAGGAAACACTGACTCCTGCTCTCCTTCTGCTTTCTTTTGTGTGTCCGCGTATCCGACTCCAAAATTCATGTGCCCAGCTGACCCGCCGAAGCGTTCGTTAGCCACGGGTTTAACGCTTAGACACGCTTGTAATAAAACGACAAGCGACCGCGAGTAGCCTGACGAGACAGGGACCTCTCTCCTCTACCCGCTTACCGCTGTGGCGGAGCAATGGGGACCACGAGGATGCGCTCCGGTTGGCGGGGCGACCCCCGACTCCCCGACATGAACCCTCCAGGTGCGGCAGGGACAACAGGCTGGGTTCTCGGCCCGGGGGCGTAGCACGGGCAACCCGTGTTCTGAAAGACCAAGGAGGTTCCACCACTCTTCTTACGTGCCTCTTCCAGGGAGCAGCCATCTACAGCACGCGGGCCCACGTCTTGCCAGATCAACCCCCAGCACCAAAAGAACTGGCTGCCTTACCAGCAAGCACGCCGTCCCACGTTGTCCTTACTTCTACGAAAACAAGCACACCCAGCATGTGTACCGCGATCATCAGCCTGCGATGGGCACCAAGGTGAGCTTGTGCCCACCGCCGCAACACCCCCAGCCACCCTCCAACACCCTCAACACCGCCACCTCCAACCAGACGCCTTAAACCCCCCCGTCTTTGATATAGTCTTGAATTTCCCGTCATGGGGGTCGATTAGAGCGTAATGCACGCACACACACAGACATACAGACACACATCACAGACACACCACACAGACACACATGCACGCACACAGACACACACAAACCCCCACACACAAGCACACATTCAAACAAACACACACACACACACACACACACCCACATACACACAGACATACACGCAGGCACACACATACTCACACACACACACACACACACACACACACAAACTCAAACTCACACTCACACACTCAAAACGTCCCCACTGTCACCATATCCTCTTATTCTGACAAGAGAGGCCTCTCATCTGTCTGTGATTGACAGGCTAAAGACTGTGGATGAGTATAATTGTAACATTACAGCGAAGGGGTATGGGAGTTCTTAAAGCCACTCAGAACATGCCTATAGGATCATTACCATACAGAGGCTTGTCATGTAAGCCTGAAAAATGCAGAAAAGGTTGAGAAGGAGACCATTAGCCACTCCCAGCTGCTCTACATGCACAGAACAAGAGGATGCAGCGAGGAGCGAAGTGAGAGCTGGCTCACTTTGATCAGAGCTGCTTCTCCTGTGTAATCCCAAGATCCTAGCATGCAGTGGCGCTACCTGGTCTATGTTCTGGTGCCAAGTCAGGCATGATGTCTGACTCCAATGTCAGCAATGGGATTTAACAAAATACAAAATACTTCTATTTAACGTCAGGGCTTGCACGTGTCATAACTACGTGATGCAGCCAGAGGTACGCAAGAAAATGACATTGAATTCCTGTGACTTTCTTTAGTCTTTCTGTATTATGGTATTAAGATAATTCTAGTACAGGAGACCAGATTTAGACGTCAGAGAGCCAAAGTCTCATTGTTGAGGGACCTTAAAGCATATATTTCTATAAATGGCTTATTCCCACTAACATGATTGTTTGTGTGCATGTGTACACCCACATCGTGTCGTTATTTTGGAGCTCAATCAATGACCATCTCTCTCTCTCTGTGCTTCAGCGCTGAACGAGCCCACCATAGACTACGGCTTCCAGAGACTTCAGAAGGTCATCCCTCGCCACCCTGGAGACCCCGAGAGGCTGCCCAAGGTACACACACACACACGCATGCACACACGCACGCACAGACAACCACACGCACACACACACACACACGACGCAAGCACACACACACACACAGACAGACAGACAGACACACACACACACACACACAAATACAGACGTCATGTTGCATGCAAATTGGCCGTTAGGATGACCAGTGATTTGTGTGTTTCCAAGCAGAATTCTTCCCACGGTGTCATGTGGCTTGTTCCTCTGGGGTTGGATGAAGTGTGTGTCTTGGCTTACCAGCCATCTTACCCCGGTGCTTGTCTCTGATTCATTAGAGGAGATTTGTTCATCAGATGGAGATGAAGAGGAGAGCTTCAGAGAACCACATGCTGACAATTAGCACCGAGCAACGATCCCTCGGCTTTGATATCACGTCCTCTCAATACCTACGCTAACAAAGATTTATCTGTTCTTTGAACATGTGCGACATGTGTGACATGTGTGTGTGTGTGTGTGTGTGTGTGTGTGTGTGTGTGTGTGTGTGTGTGTGTGTGTGTGTGTGTGTGTGTGTGTGTGTGTGTGTGTGTGTGTGTGTGTGTGTGTGTGTGTGTGTGTGTGTGTGTGTTTGTGTGTAAACCAGCTTTAGTGCCACGGATTGACTTCCAGCGGTAGAGAAGGGGTGGTGGTAGTGAACGTTTCAAACAGCTGTTGTGATTGGCTAGTGGCCCAAATGGCGTCTCTTTGTTGATCTGTGGTCGAGTGATGTCACCGTCCAGAAATGGAGGCTATCCCCTGGCATGGTGATGTCACCGTCGCCATGCCGACACCCTGGCTCCAGCCACATGTGTTAACAATTGGACTCGTCCGGTGAGGGGGTGTGTGTGTGTGTGTGTGTCTGTTTGTGTTTGTGTGTGTGAACAAATATATTTATAGTGTCTTTGGCCGGCTCAGACTACACGATTCTCAGACATCCCTCCACGATTTAACATGTCACACTATACGATCCCAGAGCCAGGAAATCGGGCGTTGTCTTGTCGGAAGACTGGCCACACTACACGATTCTAGGGTGCGATGCTCTTTACTTTGTATCATTCACGTTTACAAGATATTTAGAAAATCAAAGGTTTAGAACTGACATAGGCCTAAATGTTTTTTATATTTTTGTCATAAAGGTTCCAGTAGTTTTTTATATCTGCTCAATGCAGCAACTCCTGACAGTAGTTGCGTTGCGAGTGAACATTGAGCGATGTAAATATACTGCCGCATTTAGACCAAAGTTGTCTCCATTTATGTTGTTTCATTTTCTCTCTGGTTTCCTTACATTAGCATTCTTTCTTCTTGCTATTGATCGCATTCATTTTTTGTAGTAGCCTTAGGTGCGTTTCCATCAGCTGTTTAGATGCGCATCTAGATGTTATCGCATTCGGAAAATGATGATGGAAACGCCGTGATTCCGCATTAAAATCCCCTGATTCGCACAAAATGAAATACTGCTCGCTCATCATGGCCGGGTTTTGGTTGATTCGAAATGGGATGGAAACAGCTGTAATGCGAATCAAGTGTGACGTAGCGCACTTTCCACCCCGACTGCTTTCGAACGGAACGGACGGAATGTTTACAGGCTGTGTCCATGCCTAACCCGCGGGAAAATCTCGCGTGACTTAGAAAACTCGCGCGAATTTGTAGTTTTCAACCGAAGTCCGTTCTTTGATGGAAAACACACATGATTCGAATTTCTTTTTAATGCGCATTGCCCAGTAATGCGAATCACTTTGGATGGAAACATGGCTACTGTGTGTACTCAGTCGTAGTGCAGTGAAAGTCAGTTGGTACTCACAAGTGGAGCTCCAGCTGTTCGTAGGGTTCCCTCACCGCAACTGGGTGGCGTGGTTCCCTCATGATGGCTACGTCATGCGATTCCCCAAGAAATTCTGACATATGCCAAACTTTTCGTCGTGGGGCTTTTGAACGTCGCAGACGAAAACATTGCAGATCGCAAGCATGTCACATTACAAGACCTCGTCTCGTCGCCGACCGGTCAAAATCGTGTACGATTCGGAAATTTGTCTGCGACGAAAGAATCGGGGCAAAATCGGGCTGAAATCGTGTAGTCTGAGCCGGCCATTAATTTCTATTCTCCAAAACCTGTTAATTCATAATGTCATAGTAGCATAACGACTTGTATGCTTGTGTGATTCAGGATTCATCAACTTTTATTTTACCCTTCATTTTTATATTCTTTCTTTATTGATCTTAATTTTTGACACCTTTGACACTTTATTATATTACTGCCTAAGAAGAGTAACCCTAGACGTTGAAACCAGAGAGAACCACCTTAAATACATAGATCAGAAATCAGCCCAGACAGCCTTAAATACATAGAACTGATACCAGCCAGGACCACCGTAAATACATAGGTCAGGTTCTGGTACGTTGCATTCCACTGTTAGATAAAATACCATTTTACGCTCCAGGCGTTGACACTTATTATGTTGTTACGCTACAAGGCTCTTAGCGTTGTTGACTGCAGTGCATCATGGTGTTAAGATGTCTGCCCAGGACCACGGTGACCCCTCCACTCTTAGTCACGGCTGTGAGTGACAGGGGGGGGACTTCCTGGAAGGGCAGGAAGTGCTGGGGGCTTAACTGATGCAGGAAATGATGTCAGCACCTTCCAATATGTGACATCATGATGGCTAACTGAGTAGATTGCAAAGTAGACAAGGGGGTTGAACCCCCCAAACTAAAACTGACATGAAAAAAACTAATACTTAACTGAAACCAAAATAGGAATTCCCAACTGAAAACAAATTTTGTACAAACGTTTCAGTTTTATTGATAGAATTTTATTTTTTTTAAGTTGATAAACTGTGTGAGTGTGAGGGTGTGTGTGTGTGTGTGTGTGTGTGTGTGTGTGTGTGTGTGTGTGTGTGTGTGTGTGTGTGTGTGTGTGTGTGTGTGTGTGTGTGTGTGTGTGTGTGTGTGTGTGTGTGTGTGTGTGCGTGCATGCGTGTATATGAAATGATTGTGCTTGTGTGTATACATACATTTATTTTTGCGTAATTTGTGTGTATGATTTTGTGTGTGTGTGTTTGGCCTAATGCGTTTGTGTTTGTGGGTGTATGTGTGTGTTTGCGTGTTTTTGGTGTGTTTTTCTGTGTGAAATTTGTGTGTAAAGTGTAATTGATCAGGTATTCATTCATTGATTGAATTGAGACTTTATTGCTTCGACCACCAGCACAGTCCCTGTGTCTGAGTGTGTCTTTGATGTATTTTATGTGGAAGTGTGCATACGTTGGTGGTGGTCTGTGACCTTGTGTGTAACAGGGCCGAGGGGGGGGGGGGGGGGGCATTCTTGATGGCGCCACAATCGCTTCGGCCAGATTGCTGCTGCTATTGATCATACCCTTAAACTGAGGCAATAAGGGTGTGTTACCAGCAATAAGGAAAGAGAGAGAGAGAGAGAGAGAGAGAGAGAGAGAGAGAGAGAGAGAGAGAGAGAGAGAGAGAGAGAGACAGAGAGACAGAGAGACAGAGAGACAGAGAGACAGAGAGAGAGAGAGAGAGAGAGAGAGAGAGAGAGAGAGAGAGAGAGAGAGAGACACAATAAAAATAACTAACAGACAGATGCACTGAAATGAAACAGGCATATACATGCTTTGGTGCAGACAGACAGACAGGAAGACAGTCCAACAGATGTGGCAGTGGAGCGTATGAGAGGATTATTTGAGGGCATCAAATTCTATAATTGTTCAGTGAACATTGAGAGGATTCCCAGTGTCCACACACACACACACACACACACACACACACACACACACACACACTCACTCACTCACTCACTCACTCACTCACTCACTCACTCACTCACTCACTCACTCTCTCTCTCTCTCTCTCTCTCTCTCTCTCTCTCTCTCCTCTCTCTCTCTCTCTCTCTCTCTCTCTCTCTCACTCTCTCTCTCACTCTCTCTCTTCTCTCTCTCTCTCTCTCTCTCTCTCTCTCTCTCTCTCTCTCTCTCTCTCTCACACACACACACACACAAAAACACATGCATACACACACACACACACACTCACTCACTCACTCACTCACTCACTCACTCACTCACTCACTCACTCACTCACTCACTCACTCACTCACTCACTCACTCACTCACTCACTCACTCACTCAATAACTCTCTCACAAACACACCTTCCTGGCCAGTGTTTGGTGATGATCTCCTTAGCATTAAGCTCTCATGAGAGACTTTAAGAAGACCAGAACGTGCTTCTATGGCTCTAGTCCACTGTCCTTTTAAATCAGCTTTTTATTCATAACACCATTGGGATTATAGAAACTTCTTCTCTCTGGTATATTTCTGATGTAACTGACAACCTTTAACATACGCAGCTCGATAAGGAGCACAGATAGGGTCTTTGCTTGTCGATTTAATAGTGTTCACCAAAGCAAACCATTTTCTATACTATAGAGTAGTCAACGAGAGCTGACGTTTACCTTTCAATTACAACCCTTAAATGGCTTCAGAGTCCAATAACAGTGATATGGATATATTAATAATAAATCAGATCTGATGTTTAATGCTCACCTCGTCGGTTACGATGAGGCGATAACACTTCTGTTGCCTATACATTGTCTCATTCTGATGATGTCATGCCCCACACTGTGATGATGTCACTGGCACCGACACCAGAGGATGATTCATCCTGGTGATGCTGAGTCCACGTGGGGCTGTAATCTAACTGGCCACTCAGGAATCTCTTTTGCTGGTTCTCCTCCTTCGCTGCTGCTGCACCTCCCAGGCACGATAGCCCCTCTGAGGCCCTGGGTCACACTGCTGATGTAAAGCTAACAGAGGGGTCACCTGGGACATGCCTGGCTGGGCTGGAACAAGCATTGAACATGCACGTCTGTCTTTCTCTCTGTCTCTCTGTCTCTCTGTGTCTCTGCTCTCTCTCTCTCTCTCTCTCTCTCTCTCTCTCTCTCTCTCTCTCTCTCTCTCTCTCTCTCTCTCTCTCTCTCTCTCTCACACACACACACACACACACACACACCACACACACACACACACCCACACACACACACACACACACACACACACATACACAGCACACACACACACACACACACACACACACACACAGCACACACACCTTTCTCCTCTCCCTCGCCCTCAATTCGCTCTCTCTACCTGTCCATCTCTCTCCCCCCCTCCCCTCCCCTGCCCTCCCTCTCTCTCTCTCTTC
>OLKM01000680.1:230529-245178 GCA_900291075.1 Melanogrammus aeglefinus
GCACGAACGCACGCACGCACGCACGCACGCACGCACGCACGCACGCACGCACACACACACACACACATTCACACACACTCCCACACACACTCCCTTGCACACACACACACACACACACACACACACACACATACACACAAACACACGCACACACACAAGAGGTGCTTCACAGAGAGCCCCATGAGAACATGTTGAAACCCAGCACAGAGTAAAGCAGAGGATGGGAGGAAGAAAATAGGAAAAAAGGGAGACATTGGAGGGAATCAGAAGAGAGACAACATGTTAGGTCCATCTGTAGCATCTCTGGGTTGGCACCGCTTTTTCACACATTACCAGGCTGGCCGTGTGTGTGTCTGCCAAGTCCATCTATCTGTCTGAGCCTTCTCTTGCCAAACTAGCCTGAGCGAGAGAGAGAGAAGGAGGGAGAGGGGAGAGGGAGAGAGAGAGAGAGAGGAGAGAGAGAGAGGGGGAGGGGGAGGGGGAGGGGGGGGGGGAGAGAGAAGAAGAGAGGAGAGAAGAGAGAGAGAAGGAGAGGGGGGGGGGGGGAGAGAGAAAGAGGAGGGAAGAGAGAGAGAGAGAGAGAGAGAGAGAGAGAGAGAGAGAGAGAGAGAGAACAGAAGAAGAAGTGAGAGAGAGAAGAGAGAGAGAACTGTGGAAATTCGAACGAGTACTAAGTGGGTCAGTGATGTAACTACTAATGAACCGTATAATTTAGCATTCAAGCCACTATACATATCTTACCAATGCCTGTGATGAGCTCAGTCCTCTGACGGCTCCGGCTCGGCTGAGAGTTATCCAGATACAGATATGTTTTGGTTGTGTGTGCCACGTTCAGTCCACGCAGGGATGTTAGTGTGTGTGAGTGTTGCTCACCATACTATAAACACAGCGGACTGGAAGCCGGTGTGGCTTAATGTATGGAGCTCATTTACACACAGCCTGCTTCCATGACCTTCACTAATACACACTTATGCACACACACACACACACACACACACACACACACACACATGCACACACACACACAAGTACGCACACAAACTTAGCACACTACACACACACACACACACACACACACACACACACACACACACACACACACACACACAGCACACACACACACACACACACACACACACACACACACACACACACACAGACACAGACACACAAGCACGCACACACACAAACACACACACACACATATAGACACACAAGCACGCACACACACTTAGCCACACACACACACACAAACACACACACCCATATCGACACAGAAGCACGCACACACACTTAGCCACACACACACACACACACACACACACACACACACAGCACACGCACACAAGTGTCCCCACACACAGACACAGATGGTGGAGCGACAATTTGTTGCAGCAGACCAACACAGGACATAGGAGAGCCCAGGCGGGCAGGCGAGGGAGTAGCCAGAGAGAGAGACTCAGTGGAGTTTGACACGTGGGCCAGAGTGTAATCTGCTGTCTGACGCCACGCGACCCGGCACTCAGCAGATGACAACACATTATCTGTTTAGCAAGACACCTTAGACCTGCAGGGCTAGTGTGTCTGTGTATGTGTGTGTGTGTGTGTGTGTGTGTGTGTGTGTGATGTGCAGGGCTAGTGTGTCTGTGTGTGTGTGTGTGTGTTGGTGTTGGTGTTGGTGTGTGCGTGTGTGTGTGTGTTTGTGGGTGTGTGTTGGTGTGTGTGGGCCTGGGTGGGAGGAGTGAAAGTAGCGGCAGAGTGTGTTAAATGTTCTCTAATAGGACGGAGTGAAAAAAAATGTAGGCGATGCATGAGGTGAAGAGAGGTAGAAGGTCTCTCTTTCTTATCCCTCCCTTTCTCTCACTCTCTCTCGCACTGTCTGTCTATTTTTAGCTTCATAACCATGTTGTTTCGTGAGACCGGAGAGTCTTGTCTTCAGTTACATCAGTTATATCCTTCTGCCTCAGCTCTCGTTGAGGAAATGACTACACAGGATGGGATCCCGATGTCGACCAACATGTGGTCTGTCTTTCTGTCAGCGAGAATCCTTTGGGTCTTTGCCCTCATCGAGAATCAGATGTCACAGCGTTGACTCAGCTCTGAGGTGCACATGGACATGTCCTTCAATGGAAACACCGGCACGCTCATTTGCTAAGACGTATTTATATATTTTACAAATCCTTCCCGAGGTTGTGTTTCAAAATCAGGTTTTCTCTGGATAAGATCTCATGCAGAGCAGAGTTTATGCATATAAGTGTCGAACACATGCCCGCTCGTTAGCTCTGTGAGTCGTTCGGGCGCTAACAAAGCATCTTGTTGTCTTCATCCACATGAGGTTTATTCTGAAGAGAGCAGCAGACCTGGTGGAAGCTCTGTATGGCATGCCTCACAACAATCAGGTGAGAACACACGCACAAACAGACACACAGGCACACACACACACACACACACACACACACACACACACACACACACACACACACACACACACACACACACACACACACACACACACACACACACACACACGCACACACACACGCACACACACACACACACACATACACACACACTCAGCCACACTAATGCACATACAGTTGCAACCCCATTTCCCTATCTGTATTAACGTGTCTTTGTGTGTGAGTGCAGGAAATCATCCTTAAACGAGCAGCAGACATCGCAGAAGCTCTCTACAGCGTTCCGCGAGGCCACACCCAGCTGTCTGGCTCCGCCCACTCTGGCATGATGGGAGTTAACTCCTTCACTGGTCAGCTGTCCGTCAACGTCTCAGACACGCAGCAAGACCAATCAGGGTGAGGACCGAGTGCTGTTGTCCATCTTATTAAACTAATTTTCAGGAAGTCCACACATTGGTCCGTTCTTGTTCTTGGTTATTAAATGGGCTGGAGTGTAGTGTGGTGGTAATATTGGTGGTGATAGTGGTGGTAATAGTGGTGGTAATGGTGGTGGTGGTGGTAATATTGGTGGTAATAGTGGTGGTAATATTGGTGGTAATGGTGGTGGTGGTGGTGGTAATGGTAGTGGTGGTGGTGGTAATAGTGGTGGTAATAATGGTGGTAATGATGGTGGTGGTGGTGGTAATGGTAGTGGTGGTGGTGGTGGTGATTGTGGTGGTAATGGTAGTGGTGGTGGTGGTAATAGTGGTGGTAATAATGGTGGTAATGGCGGTGGTGGTGGTAATAGTGGTGGTAATTGCGGTGGTTATCCCCTTCTCCCAGGTTTCATACGGAGCAACAACAGCAGCAGTGGGGGCTCGCCCCACGGCTACGTCCCCAGCACCACCCCCCAGCAGGGCAGCTACACCTCCGTCACCAGCTCCATCAATGGCTATTCCAACAACACCTCCATGACCACCCTTGGGGGCTCACCCCCCTTCCTCAACGGGTCTGCAGCCAACTCGCCTTACCGCCAGTGAGGAACGCCACACACACACCACACACACACACAGACACACAAGCACACACACACGCACACACACCACACACACACACACACACACACACACACACACACACACACACACACACACACACACACACACACACACACACACACACACACACACACACATACAGACACTATCACACACACACACACTCACAAACACATTAACAAACACACCCACACACACGCTCTCTCACACACACACACACACACACACACACACACACACACACACACACACACACACACACACACACACACACACACACACACACACACACACACACACACAGACACTATCACACTCACAAACACATTAATGAACACACCCACACACACACGCTCTCTCACACAAACCGACACACACGCACGTTAATGAACACACCCACACACACACGCTCTTTCACACAAACCGACACACACGCACGCACGCACGCACACACACGCACACACACACACACACACACACATAGACACATACACACGCACACACTCAGACACACCAGCTGAGATTAAAGGCCTCAGATGGTGTGTGGACCATGGGGCTTCCTGTCTTCCTGTTTTCACAACATCCACACATCCTCTCCTCGGCCCCGGCCCTCTTTCATGTGGCATGCCTCTCACCCTCTCATATTTCATTTTCCCGACGGCAAAAAGCACAGGGACTCGGTTGCCTTGGTGTTGGTGGTGGTGATGATGATGATGATGATGATGATGATGATGATGATGATGATGATGATGATGATGATGATGGCCATGATGATGATGATGATGATGGAGATGATGAAAATGATTGTGATGATGGTGATGATGGCGATGACGATGGCGATGAGGATGATGATGATGGTAATGGTAATGATGATGATGCTGATGATGATGATGATGATGGCTGAGGATGATGATGATGATGAGGCATCAGGGTCGTCCCAAGGCATCGTCCACATCCTGGCCCAACTAAGTCCATGCCCTGGTCCACCTCGGGCTGCGGCCCCGGCTGGTCCTGGTCTGGTGGGCAGTGGGTCAGCCCTCTATGGGTGCTTCATCAGCTCTCTCTTGAAAAGATAACTCTCCCCTATCTAATCCGTCCCACCCCTCCCCACGTGTCCCCCCTCTCTCTGTCTGCCCCCTCCCCCAGTCGCTGCCCTCCAGCCCACCATGCCTCCTCCACCTCCCTCCCCTCCAGCTGCCCCACCTCCGGGGTTTTCTCCTTCTCTCCCGGCCAACATGGTGTCGGCCGCCGTCAAGCAGAAGTCGGCGTTCGCCCCGGTGGTCCGGCCCTCCTCCTCGCCCCCCCATCCTGCACCGGCACCAACGGCAACGGGCTGCAAGGTAACCCCCGTGACCTACCATCACCACCAACCCCTACACCAACCCACACCCACCACACCACCACCACCCCACCACCACCTCCACCATCACACCATCACCACCATCACCACCACCACCTACACCACCACCACCATCACCACCACCACCACCACCACCACCACCACCACCACCACCACCATCACCACCACCACCACCACCACCACCACCACCACCACCACCACCACCACCACCACCATCCACCACCACCACCACCACCCACCACCACCTCCACCACCACCACCACCACCATCTCCCACCACATCACCACCACATCACAACCATCACCACCCCACCACCACCACCTCCACCACCATCACCATCACCACCCACACCACCACCAACTCAACCACCACCACCAGCACCACCACCTACCACTACCCCCCCCCCCCCCACCACCCTACCACACATTATAGCTTTACCGTTGAAGTCATCATTGCTTTCCATCTTTGTCTTTGTATTCTGGAGTTCTATTTGACAACCATTACCTTAGACTTAACAGTTAGGAACCTTTGTGATAAAGTGCTATCATGGAGTGTCCATTTACAATAAATGTACATTTAGTGGTTTCTTGGCGACCAGAGTTACTTAAGAGCGTAGTTTAAAGTAAAAAGTTAGATAAAATACTCCCAGATCAAGATGCAAACCAAACCTTTTGATCAGAATTGAGCTTTCATTCATTAATACTTCTCCCCTGACCTACATCTTTTCTTTGTCTCTCTGTTCCCCCCCCCCCCCCCCCCCCCCCGGGCTCTCAGACCAGAACTTTGTGGACTCTAGCAAGTACTCCTCAGCCAGCTCCCTCCAAGGCCTGGCCTTCAGCTGAAGTACGTCCCCGCCTCCCAGCACCTTCAGAAGCCCTGATAACCATGACGAGAACCCATCCAAACACAGCTCAAAGCTCCACACAAGTCACGTTAAAGCACAATAAATCAATTTATATATACAATATCTATATCAATTGATCAATTACCCTCTCTCCTCCACATTGTCTCCGAATATGGCCGAGGTCCTCAACACTCCGATGAGGACCGGACGTTTGTGCTGCAACAAACCTCCGGTCCACTGTTCCTCAGCTGTACTTTATCTGTGCTATGATTAACAATCTGTTAACTGTTGGACTTAGGCATCATTGTACTTTTATCTATTGGACACTTCACTGACAGCACGTTACAAATTGTACTATTATGTGGGAGTAAGTTGAAACATTGTTGGTTGTGAAGTTGTTCCTAAAATATGATCTCACAAATTGATTTGACTTAGTATCCCAACATGTCTCCTCTCTTTAAAGGGCTATTAATATGTTGAACATCAACATTTCTTGGTTGGTGTTATTTTTTAGTGTTTAACGCTTCAAGACCTCAAAGCACAGCTGCAATGAATCTTCCCCCTCTAGAGACATAGAGACACAAACACACACACACACACACACACACACACACACACACACACACACACACACACACACACACACACACACACACACACACACACACACAGCACTACACACACACACACACACACACACACACACACACACACACACCACAGTACTTCACATTATAATGTGAGAGATTGATGGTGATAGGCTATTTGATTGTAATATACCTGCCCTAGTATATTGGTAGTGATCTTGTGTTTCTGTGCCTGCAATAGGGTGCGCACACACTTGCATTAGCGTGTGACTGGTTATCTGTGAACAGCATGAGGGGAGCCAGCTAGAGTCAAGGGGATCTGTCTGTATTTATTTATTGATGTTTACCACTTCAGCGCCATAACACAACAGGGTTTGTTGTACAGATGGGAAAACACATTGATGTTATTTACCAAGGGAATTTTTATGGTGATGAAATATTTGGCAATGTTTTAAAGACCTCTCTTTCTTTCTTTCTTTCTTTCTTTCTTTCTTTCTTTTTTTCTTTCTTTCTTTCTTTCTTTCTTCCTCACTCACTCCCCCCCTCTCCATCTCTCTCCCATCACAGTCACTCCCAGAATGATGGTCCCACCAATGTAACCAGGGTGATGTGTGTGTGTGTGCGTGCACAAAGCGTTTGTACTCTATTATCACCCTGTGTGTGTGTGTGTGTGTGTGTGTGTGTGTGTGTGTGTGTGTGTGTGTGTGTGTGTGTGTGTGTGTGTGTGTGTGTGTGTGTGTGTGTGTGTGATTGTGTGTGTGTATAAGTGTGCCTGTGTGGTGTGTGAGAGAGGGAGACGAAGCACACTGGTGACGAGGTTCAGCGTGTGTGTGACATGTGTGTCAGGCCGGTGCGGGGGTCCCTATTAGCGATCCGCAACCTGAGGATCCGCTCCAGCTCAGAACCGCTCCAGCTCAGGCTCTTTGTACCAGGAACACCGACGTCACGCTTCTGGGAACCACGGGACAACAGAACTCATGATTGTTTGCCACAAAAAAACCTCTTTGGACTTTCTATACATCAATGCTTTTATAGGAGAAAGGCCACGCCTACATTACCCACAATACACCACCGTCAATGTAAAAAAGGAAGGCTTTATTTGAGAGACAATGTACTTTTTTTTCGTTTTGTTTCGGAGAATATGATTCTGTGATATTCATCCTTTTCAGTGTAACCATTAGCGGTTTTCTATGTGATGATAAATGAGAGATGAGGACGATGTGAACGATAACACACCGGGCCCAACCGTGACACGCTGCTGAGGACGGGCCCATGAAGAGACGCGTGACCAAACTCCACCCCAAGGACTCCAAACTTCACGGGCCTCAGATGGTCTCCTGGTCTTGCCAAACCCTCCCTGCACGGCAGAGACGGTGAACCACTGCACCATGCGCTGGGGCACAGTGTGTCATGTTGTGTAGTCAGTGTTGTCCAAGCCATTGTTCAAGTCGGATTTATATATGATAAGCCTAGATGTTCTTGACATTCAATGGTTGAGACTGAAGCCTGCCAAATTCCTCCCATAGTGTTTCTCAATAAGAAAATATTCCTCCCCAGAACGGTTGAAATGTTGAGGTTATTTAAAGACATGCCATTCAACAGAGAACTCCGCTCCCTCCAAACTGAAGCTGTTAGATACTTATGTTGAAGCCTGAGTTCCTTTCCATTCGTCCCCTTTCTGAGTGGAAGAACAGTAGCAATGAAGGAAGCGGTCGACTCTAAAGGGTCTCAGACGTACATCCTAAAGAGAGTCTTTCTAGGATTTGAACCAGCATCTCTGCCACCACACCCAGCCTGGTTTGTTGTACAAAGTCTGGTGGATCTCAGTAAGAAAGGCCTGAAGACCCCGGTCCACGCTCCACGGCTTGTCTTCTTGACTCTGAAATCCATTTTTTGATTTTTTTTGAAGTGATGCTTTTGTTTTTGTTTGTCTGTCTGTTTGTTTTTCATGAAACTGTTAGCAGTTAGCCAATCCGATTGTTTCCTTTGTACCGCAAACTAGCCAATGGTGTGTCTTAAAAGCTACGCTGCAAACATATTCAGAGATGTCACAATCCATTGGGTCTTAAGAGGGGAACGCAAAGATGAGAATCATTTTACTCAACTTTGATGTCATAATCATTAATTATTACCAGAATCACTATTTCATAATTGTCTATCAAAACTCTTCTCCTGTGTTATAAAGTAAGACAAATTTGATCTGTTACAAGAGCAAATATTTGCGGAGTAGGGTTATTAGCCAATGGCGTGTCTTAAAATATGTCTTAATATTGAGTTAAATTCCTTTAAATCCATTTGTCTTGAAAGTCGGAAGTAGCCAAGTAGCCAACAGTTGTAAAGTAAATGCCCTGCCCCGAATCATCTAGCGCTTCCTGTCTGACTTCCTGTCTGACCGTCAGTCTTCATTATGAACTTTGCTTTGCCAAAACTAGCTTAAGATTTGATTGCCAAACACCAACCCACTGTAGTTGTTGTTGTATTTGATTTTGATATTTTGCATTTTCATGTGTGTTATAAATGTGTGCTGGAAGATGAACTTCATTTAGTGAGCTAAAACATTAAAAACATGAGATTTTTGAATTTGACATACTGGAGTGTCAGTGCCAGCTCCTTGACTCTGCCTTCGAGCGTGAAGTAGACGTCAGTGGCTCCCAGTTCTGCTCATGCTGTGACCCAGGAATCAGCCATTATTAACCTGGTTAACAATGCGAGACCCTTCTCATTTCTCTTTAGATATTGTCTACATCCATAAGGTGTTCCTCTTATTCTTCCATACCCCTGCCTTCAAAACATACTCATGACTTAAACCCACAATACAGTATGTTTCTTTGGAGGAAAACAAGGTATGATAAAGAGGTTGTTTGTAGCTTTGAGCCAGAGGTTCCCAGTGCAGCCCCCCGCTGTGCCCTGACCCCTCCATGGGAAACCCCTGACATCCACAAGCTCTCTATCACACTGTAGCTTTAGGGGATTCTAAATGCAATTGATAGAAGCCAGAAAGGAAATCAGATATATTGCCACAATATACACTGATGCATTACCATACAACTTAAAGCTAATTGGAGAATGTGAAATGTTTTCCCTAACCTCTAATATGAAGTCATGCAACTTTTGTGAATGAACCAACTTATCACATGATAAATCATCCAGTCTTAAAGAGTAATCAAACAATGAAGTGGAACTTTCCGGAACAGCCCTTTATATTATAGTGCTAATTGTTGCAATTTGTGTTTACGTTTATGATTGGCCAAAATTGGTGTTGAGCGTTATCAGAAGGTAAAAAGGCAAACCAGTCAAAATGTACACTTGACACTGTGGTTTGTGGAGCACAGATGATCTAACAGGCAGGGAAGAAAACATCTTGATCCATTTTTCTTGTGTGCGGACATAACTGTTGAACAACCACAATGTTGAACTTGATGGTCTCTCCTGTGCTATTGGTATTCATGGAGAAAGAGAGAGAAAAGTCGACGATAACTTATTCTATCAACCAAGATGCAATTACCTGTTTTTACGTTCAAACATTTTAGGTTTTATTTCTCCTCTCCATTGTCTGTGTCATTGCTGCAAAGGGGATCTTAATCCTGATTGTTCTGGTCAAAATGCTTTTTCTTCAATGGCACTCCATCACTCTGCCTCTCACCCTCTCTCTCTCTCTTCTCTCTCTCTCTCTCTCTCTCTCTCTCTCTCTCTCTCTCTCTCTCTCTCTCTCTCTCTCTCGCTCGCTCTCTCTCTCTCGCTCTCGCTCTCGCTCTCGCTCTCGCTCGCTCTCTCGCTCGCTCGCGCTCGCTCGCTCAGCTATCGCTCGCTCGCTCGGCTCGCTCTCGCTCCTCTCTCGCTCTCTCTCTCCTCGCTCTCTCTCTCTCTCCTCTCTCTCTCTCTCGCTCTCGCCCTCGCTCTCTCGTCTCTCTCTCTCTCTCTCTCTCTCTCTCTCTCTCTCTCTCTCTCTCTCTCCCTCTCTCCTTGCTTCCCCAATAACCTGACTCTTCATTCTCGGATCCCCTGTATATCAAGTGCTACCAATGCTCGATGCGTCTGAGATTCACTTGTTCCTCTGTGATTTAACCTCTCTAATGCCTTCCTTTGTAGAACTGCCCTGTCTATCTATTGAATCTAAAGAGGCACGTCTGGAGACCACTTTTGGTGTGTTTGAGTGCGAATGGATGCATGTTTTGTAGGCGTCTGTGTGATGAACGTGGCCCCTCATTCATCATGATGTTTCCCTGGAAGAGGAATCTTTTTTTTGTAAAGGCTTGTCGATAAAAGGAATCGTGTTCTGATGCACTTCAGTCTGACATCAGGGAATAGAGCTGTATCCGGTTACAACGTCTACACGACGCACAGCAGGAGACCGCCTTGCACCCAACGCACACGCACACACACACACACACACACACACACACACACACACACACACACACACACACACACACACACACACACACACACACACACACACACACACACACACACACAAACATAAGTACCGAGTACAGAGGATACTACTGTAAAGATGATAATATTAATTTTCTTTTATTAGTATTTTGAAGTGTGAAGTTTTGCCTCTCACTATATTTAAATAAAGTTATTTCTTGTCTGTGAGGCTGTGTCGATGTCTCATTGCATCAAGAGCATGGGGCCATTGAGAAAACACCAGGAGAGAGAGAGTGAGAGGGAGAGACAGACAGGGAGAGACAGAGAGACAGAGAGGGAAAGAGAGAACCGTTCGGGGGGAGATGTAACAACATGAAAAACAAAACCCAAACCAATCAACATCATCAAAGAACCCCATGCTAGACACAGTTGTGCCTCCATTTTAAAGTACATTCAATAACAAGGCAGTAATTATAAGCACCAGACCGTTCCTTCTGAAACCTCCTAGTGGCTTAGTACTTTGATATGAACATCTGAGGGGGGAGCTCTTCAGGCTGAGGGGCTTGGGTTAGAAAACCAAACCTCCTCTCTTTGCCGCACATTGGCCCATCACATATTGTTTTATGATAGTTCATAGAGCCTTTTTATCGCTTCCTGGTACAGACCAGCAAGGCTGTACAGAGTCACAAGACTCACACAGCAGACTGTCCAGAGAGGACTCACACAGCAGACTGTCCAGAGAGGACTCACACAGCAGACTGACCAAAGAGGACTCACACAGCAGACTGACCAGAGAGGACTCACACAGCAGACTGACCAAAGAGGACTCACACAGCAGACTGACCAAAGAGGACTCACACAGCAGACTGTCCAAAGAGGACTCTCACACAGCAGACTGACCAAAGAGGACTCACACAGCAGACTGACCAAAGAGGACTCACACAGCAGACTGACCAAAGAGGACTCACACAGCAGACTGACCAGGAGAGGGACTCACACAGCAGACTGACCAAAGAGGACTCACACAGCAGACTGACCAAAGAGGACTCACACAGCAGACTGACCAAAGAGGACTCACACAGCAGACTGACCAAAGAGGACTCACACAGCAGACTGACCAAAGAGGACTCACACAGCAGACTGACCAAAGAGGACTCACACAGCAGACTGACCAAAGAGGACTCACACAGCAGACTGACCAAAGAGGACTCACACAGCAGACTGACCAAAGAGGACTCACACAGCAGACTGACCAAAGAGGACTCACACAGCAGACTGACCAAAGAGGACTCATACAGCAGACTGTCCAGAGAGGTTTCTGAATCGAAACAGCCCGGGTGACGCTCATAACTCTAACTATGGGTTTGTTTCTTCTTTACCAGGGCACGGGTATAGACTCAATTAGTGGGCTGATGAAGATAACTGATATCACACGAGAGGGAGTGCTGCAACCTGAATATCAACACGGCAGTGATACACATACAGGAGAAGGAAGGGCGGCTGAGGACAACCAGAGCCCAGACGTTACGCAGAGTAACCTCACAACCTGTGATGGGGCATTTCTACAAGCGCCAGTTATTAGTTTACAGTACGATTATTACAGATTAGCATTTGTTTTTTTGTTTAGCATTTATTTCACTCCTTCCATGCAAATAGTTCTGCAGCTGGACTGGGACGGGAGTGTTGCCCGGAAACACACAAACATTTTACAGCGTGCCACGTTGTGTAAGTTCCAGCTCTGTTCATCACGTACATTCATCTGTGTGTTTCCATTTACCGTGCAGCCGGTGGAGTCTGTCAGAGTCACTTTGGTGGCCCGTGTGATTCTGATGGGTTAACAGCTCCCCATCGTCAACGTAATTACACCTGTAAAGTGGAGTGCTACATTTATAGGTACTGCTGTGATAGACTATGTCAGCACTCCACCAATGCCTCCTGTCCATCAAAGGACCAGGTCAAAACTAACTGTGGTTTAACACCGTCAACTCTTTCACAGAGGCAGCCCACTGCAGAGCCAACGGGTGGAGCTAGACTAGTCCAGCTCCACCTCTAGGTCCAGCTCCACCTCTAGGTCCAGCTCCACCTCTAGGTCCAGCTCCACCTCTAGGTCCAGCCCCACCTCTATGTTCAGCTCCACCTCTAGGTCCAGCTGCAGAGCCAACGGGTGGAGCTAGACTAGTCCAGCTCCACCTCTAGGTCCAGCTCCACCTCTAGGTCCAGCTCCACCTCTAGGTCCAGCTCCACCTCTAGGTCCAGCCCCACCTCTAGGTTCAGCTCCACCTCTAGGTCCAGCTCCACCTCTAGGTCCAGCTCCACCTCTAGGTCCAGCTCCACCTCTAGGTCCAGCTCCACCTCTAGGTCCAGCTCCACCTCTAGGTCCAGCTCCACCTCTAGGTCCAGCTCCACCTCTAGGTTCAGCTCCACCTCTAGGTTCAGCTCCACCCCTGGGTCGAACTCCACCTTTAGCTTAACCTCTAGCTCCACCTCTAGGTCCAGCTCAGATCAGTCTAGCCCTCCAGCCACATCCTTTTCCTGTAATTACAACGTAATTGCGGCCAATCAGGGACTGTTGATGACGTGAAAACAGGCCGCTCTTCTGAGGCGGCGAGCGATGACGTTTTAAAGAACAGAAGGAGCACAGGCAAAAGGTCACTTCCACAGGTTTTGGTTAACCTGATTTGCCGAATGAGTTTGTCTGTCTAGTCCTCCCGCCCACTGAATGGATGTGGGCTGCTAGACTGATCCGCGTAGCGAGACAGAATGTGAGGTCACGTGATCAGGATGGTCGCCAGGCTCGGACAAAGCACGAGAAATGGTCAGCCTTTGTTATATTCACTCATGTCTATTCACCTTGTCTACTATCCATGACCGGGAGACCCATAATTAGTGTTGTGAGTGACAGCTGTATTTGGCACCGATGTGGGAAGGTTCTATTCCAGAGCACAGCCTCCTGTTGCAGCCCAGTGGATGCTACTGGCTGGAGGTCTCCTGGCCCACAGGCTGGAGGTCTCCTGGCCCACAGGCTGGAGGTCTCCTGGCCCACAGGCTGGAGGTCTCCTGGCCCACAGGCTGGAGGTCTCCTGGCCCACAGGCTGGAGGTCTCCTGGCCCACAGGCTGGAGGTCTCCTGGCCCACAGGCTGGAGGTCTCCTGGCCCACAGGCTGGAGGTCTCCTGGCCCACAGGCTGGAGGTCCCCTGGCCCACAGGCTGCAGGTCTGGAGGCTCACAGGCTGGAGGTCTCCTGGCCCAGAGGCTGGAGGTCTCCTGGCCCACAGGCTGGAGGTCCCCTGGCCCACAGGCTGCAGGTCTGGAGGCTCACAGGCTGGAGGTCTCCTGGCCCAGAGGCTGGAGGTCTCTTGGCTCAAAGGGTGTGTGAGGCTCAGTCTAAGAGCTCCGGTCCGCCTCTCACTACTGCCTGCAGCAGACGGCCCTCCCATTGAATCCCTCTGGCTCCCTGTCATTCACAATATCCCCTCATAAACCTCATCCCCATTGAGTCTGCTGGAAATGTCATTCAGGGTCACAAATCTTACACAATGGACAGGAATGGCAAGGAGTGTGTTCTGTCTTTCACTGAACTTGTTTCTTTTTTGGCAGAAGTCATTTTCTGCACATCAGGCAGTTTTATCCCCCAGCTGTTTGGTGTTGGGCTAGGCAACCTGAACTGCCAAATATCTGTGTGTGTGTGTGTGTGTGTGTGTGTGTGTGTGTGTGTGTGTGTGTGTGTGTGTGTGTGTGTGTGTGTGTGTGTGTGTGTGTGTGTGTGTGTGTGTGTGTGTGTGTGTGTGTGTGTGTTTATGTATGTGTGTGTGTGTCTCTGTGTGTGTTCTTGTAGGGGTCATAAACAATACTAACTCCCTAGTGAGGCTGGTCCCTGTAATGAGACAGATGGGCTGAGCCTGAAGCTAGCTATCAGCACCACCACAGGCTGTGTGTGAGTGTGTATGAGTGTGTGTGTGTGTGTGTGTGTGTGTGTGTGTGTGTGTGTGTGTGTGTGTGTGTGTGTGTGTGTGTGTGTGTGTGTGTGTGT
>OLKM01000681.1:0-28732 GCA_900291075.1 Melanogrammus aeglefinus
AATGCACTGGTTATTTCTTTGTATCGGTTAGATTTTTCTTTCTTAGGGTTAATGGCTGAAGAGCAGATACATCTGTTGTTTGTCGTCAAACTTCGGAAGTTCGGCTAGCAGTAGGGCTGGGCTGTTGGCTACTACTTTGGGGGATGATAGCATGGTAGCACAAACCCAAGCTTTCTGAGTGCTGTGTTGTGGTACCCTTTGAGATAGAGGTAGAGGTTGGCGGCGTTTCCCTTTCTACTGAGGACTGGTAGCCGACATATATTGCAGCTAATGCTTGTCTGTGCTTGCTGCTTGGTAAGATATCAGGGAGCCTAACCATTTCCAAATAGGCTAACCCTTCAAAAACCTAAATTGTCTTCATCTTTGGCAACAGTTTCCACACAGCTGGTTATCGTCAATTTCTGTGAGTGGGATGGGCTGGAAGCGTGCGTCATCTATCCATGGTTAGGGGCAGTCATTTTGCATTCAAAACTACTCGAACGTCTCTCTTGATTACGGGGGATTTCCATGTTTTGTTTGTGGGAGTGTGGTGTTGATGACGTACCCTAATGTATTCTGCTTGAACGCATTGCACTGACTCACGGCGCTACGTCTATTCGGTGATTGACGCTGTTAAACGTACATCGAAAATATCGTAAATCTATTAAAAAACATTTCACCTTTATCGGGCCAGATTTTATCAGGATATATATAAATGTGATTTATCCTCCAGCCCTACTGTGGAGTGGACAGTAAAGATGTCTGATCTTATCTGATCTAATGTCGTCTAATGCAGGCAGAACATGTGGAGTAAGAAACCTTTTGGTCCTAAATGAGCGGTATAAATATGTGTGCGTAACTGGGTGGTGGAGTGTCATTTAGGTCTCCATCTTTCCCAGTAATGGAATCTGCCCGCTTGTTGCTGTGAGCAACCAGCGGGTGCTAATGTATGGTAAGCAACATTGTTAATGCAGTTGCTGCACAAGATTCTAACCCATTGAATGGAATTCAAACAATGCCGTTATATTGTACACAGCGGCCATTTGCTTAAAAGCTTTGTCTCTTTGACATTCAGCAAGCTGGCATAGCCTAATGTGTGCATGTAATAACAGTTTTATGCGGTGACTTAAAACTGGAGACATTTAAGTGTTCTTGGCTAAAGTGCGGTATTTGCTATTTATGATCGTTTTAATAGAAATATAAAAAGGAGGTTTTTATCATTAAGACTCCATCTTGGTTCTTAATATTTCCCACTGCATTTTTTTTTTACCTCTGATGTATTTTTTAATACCTCTTTTACGTTTAATGTCAGCGCTGTGACACGGTCACCATCACATTACTGTAAGGTCATGGTGTGTGTGCGCTTGTGTGTGGTTAGTTTGTGTCGGTGAGTGTGTATGTTTGCGTGGGTGTGCTTGTATGAGATCGGGAGGTTCCTCATGGAAAATGTGTGTGTCTCTTTGTATGTGTGTTTACATTTCTATTTATGTGTGTGTGTGAGGTTGTGAGCTACCTAAGGATGTGTTTGCATATGTTTGTGCGTACATCTTATTATGTGTGTGTGAGTTTGCCTGTGTGTGTGTGTGTGTATCTGAGATCCTGAGGTTCCCCATGCTTTGTGTGTGTGTGTGTGTTTTTTTTGTGTGTCTGTTCATGTGTGTGTATCTGAGATCTTGAGATTCTTCATGTCTAGTTGTGTGTGTCTGTCTAGTTGTGCGTGTGTGTATGTCTCCATGGCTGATTGTGTGTGTGTGAGGTTGTGACCTACCTCAAAATGTGTTGGTATATGTTTGTGCGTGCATCTTACTATGTGTGTGTGAGTTTGCATGTGTTTGTCTGTTCATGTGTGTGTGTATCTTAGATCTTGAGATTCCTCATGGGGTGTTGTGTGTGTGTGTGTGCTGTGTGTGTTGTGTGTGTGTGTGTGGTGTGTGTGTCGTGTGTGTGATGTGTGTGTGTGTGTGTGTGTGTGTGTGTGTGTGTGTGTGTGTGTGTGTGTGTGTGTGTTCTGTCTGTGTCCGTGTGTGTGTCTGAGGTCGTGGGGTTCCTCATGGTGTGAGTGTGTGTGACTGACAGCGGTGCCCGTCGGGTATGACAGTGTGTCAGAGTATGACAGAGTGTTCTGATCCGGAGGCTGGCCCATCCTCGCTGGCCTAGCACCCCCTCAACACCCTGCAACCCCCTCTCCCCTCTCTCTTTCTCTCTCCCTTTAGCTCCATTTATCTCCAACCCTCTATTCATCTTCCCCGGCTCCCACTCGGCAAATACACTGTCTTTGTTTCTCTAACTCTGTGTCTTTTTGTTTTCCTCAAATGTTTTATTGTCTCGTGTCAGCGTATCTCCCTCTCTGTCTTCCTCTGTACTGGTCCGTCTTGGGCTCGGTATTTCTGTGTATCTCCATCTCTGTCTCCTACACCACTCGTTATTTTTCTGAAAGAAACCTATTACCCCCCCCCAGAACTCACTCCTCTCTCTCTCTCTCTCTCTCTCTCTCTCTCTCTCTCTCTCTCTCTCTCTCTCTCTCTCTCTCTCTCTCTCTCTCTCTCTCTCCCATCTCTTCCCTCATTCTTTCTGAATTGAAGATGCTAATCTCCCTCTCTCCTTCTCACTCTTTCTTGGGTCTATCTACCCCACTTTATCTTCTTCTTAATGGGAAGATGCAACTCAATTTTACGGCTTCTTGTTCTGTTTTTCACAACAGGGCATTCCTTTCTTGCTCTCGTTTTCCTCTCTCTCTCTCTCTCTCTCTCCTCTCTTCTCTCTCTCTCTCTCTCTCTCTCTCTCTCTCTCTCTCTCTCTCTCTCTCTCTCTCTCTCTCTCTCTCCCATCTCTTCCCTCATTCTTTCTGAATTGAAGATGCAAAGTGTTCTGGTAGCTGTCAATGTCCGTTGCGATCTTTAATCAAACCCTCAATCAAATAGAACCGTCCCTGCAGCTATTTCAACCAATGCTGTAGTTAGAGTTGACTTGGCACATGCCTTTTTCTTAAATTCTTACTATTTTTAAGATCTTACGATGACACTTAATTCTTGGCCTTTTTCTTTGTCCTTCACAATGGTATAGTGATCAAGGAGAGTTTTTTTTCCATTATAGCTAACATAAACATAACTAAATGTAGGTGTAAACAAGCTTTAATCAAAGTATATGATGACTAGTATTTAACCTATTGTTATGCTGTTAGTTGGAACATCATTGGAGTTTTTCATGCTCTTGGAATTGCATTAGTGTACAACATGCATGCACTTCTATAATATATATAGCACCTATTTCTTCTTTGCCGTTTAGTGAAAGCCTGCTCAGAATGTGGGGGGACATTGAAAAGTGTCCAATCTGCAAGGGCGTTGTTGAGTGTTTGTGTGCCTGTGTTTACTCAACGGGGAGCACATTAAAGGTGTATCCATGGTGTCTAGTGATCTTTACGCCTGACAGCTCACACTTCAACACGTTGTGCCAGAAAAATGTAAAACCAACACCATCAGCGTCAGCCGCGCTCCAACACATCAAGAGAGCGTTGAAACATTAGCCTTCAGAACCGCCAAACCCTGTTCGCCGTAATGACGTTATGGATTAGTAGGAGAACTCAGCCGTGAGATCTTTACATCTTGTCGTGCTTTTTGTGGTTTTATTTTTGTTGATGTTTCGCATATTGCGTACCTTCAATAACATTGTTGTTGTGATTTCGGTCGCCACATTTATGACATTAATGGTGTAAAAGTTTCAGCTTTTGTAAAAAATCTCTGAATTATGATAATGTTCTTAAATATGCAGAAACATCAACAGAAAGGCCATTGGGAACAAAGAGACAAGAGGTGGATAATGTTTCCAGTAAGAGAGCGGGGTTATTCGAAAGATGTAAAACTCATCCAAATGTTTTGATTATTAACCCTTTTTTTATCCGCTATTTTTGTATTTTTTTGTTTTATATTTTCTGTGTGTGTATGTGTGTGTTTGTGTGATATCTGTGTGTGTGTGTGTGTGTGTGTGTGTGTGTGTGTGTGTGTGTGTGTGTGTGTGTGTGTGTGTGTGTGTGTGTGTGTGTGTGTGTGTGTGTGTGTGTGTGTGTGTGTGTGTGCTAGCATTCGTGTGTGTGCGCTTGCATGTGTGCGAGTGGTTGTGACCCCATGCAGATCATTAATGGTATTTGAGAGATTATTTAATTTAGATTCTTCTACGGATCGTTTTAGCGGGAAAAACATATATGGTTGTATGACGCAACGTTACTACCAACATAATTGTGAAATTGCGAGACATTGAAGCACAAAGTAGCATAGATTACAGAATATTTACGTTTATTCTGGATTTTACACTACGACACACAACTCTCAAGTGAATATGGTGGGTAATTGCCAACAAAAAGTTGCATTATGCATTCTTATGTACGAGGCCTATATATTGAGTTGCTGTACGTTATATACACTTCTGTGACTGCCTGTGAGTGCATTGTTGCTTGTTCCCATCGTGAAATAAATCAATAAACCATATCACAAACAATATAAAACACTGGCAGAGCCGAGAGAAAACAATGAACAAACAAGCAGATGAAAAAATGTCTTTTGAAATAAGTGGTATTCATCAAATCGTTATTCAAGCCTCAAAGATCATCGAGGTTTCCCTCATTTGCAGTTTCAAGATACAGAGTAATGCAGAGTTAACCAAATCAAGGACTCTACTTGGTGGAAACAATTGCACACTGAAAGAAAGGCTCAACTTAACCGAAGAGGCCATGATGTATGAAGTATTGACAAAAGAAGAAGAAATGCATACCGTATCTCAGAGAAAGCGAGGATCAAAAAGGCGATGCATAAGAGAAAGTTATATAGGGGAAGGACATATATAGCGATATAGTATGTGTGTGGGTGTGTGTGTGTGTGTGTGTGTGTGTGTGTGTGTGTGTGTGTGTGTGTGTGTGTGTGTGTGTGTGTGTGTGTGTGTGTGTGTGTGTGTGTGTGTGTGTGTGTGTGTGTGTGTGTGTGTGTGTGTGGGGGGGTTTCAAAGAGTGTGATTTATAAAGTGTTTGGTATGCATGTTTGACTGTCTCTTTATGTTTGCTTGCAAATTGGAGGTGTTGTAGGTGGGCTGTGTGTGTGTGTGTGTGTGTGTGTGTGTGTGTGTGTGTGTGTGTGTGTGTGTGTGTGTGTGTGTGTGTGTGTGTGTGTGTGTGTGTGTGTGTGTGTGTGTGTGTGTGTGGGGGCTTAGGACACTGAGGAGTGAAGTTTGGAGAGGGAGTGGGTGTATGGCAGCTGTGGCTATTTCTCTCTCCCTCTCTACTACCTCTCTCCTACTCCCTACCTCTCTCTTTCTCCCTTTCCCTCTCTCTTCCTCTCTCTGTCTGTCTTTCTCCCTCCCTCCCCCCTCCTTCCCTCCCCCCCCCTCTCCCTCTCCAGACAGTTGATCTGTGTGTGTCAGCGATGACTGATAGAGAAGCCACTCTAACTGAAGGTCACATCCAAAGCGTCTCGCTGCTGTCCTGCCGCTGTCACGGCATGGAGAATATATAGAAAGCACAGGCTGTAGTGTTTATTCACTGGGGGTCCTCCAGGCGCATGTGCTTCCTGAGATGGGAGAGAGGGAGATGGAGAGAGAGAGAGAGTAAGAGAGAGAGAGAGAGAGAGAGAGAGAGAGAGAGAGGGCGAAGATAAGCCTGGGTGCACTGGTGATCCATCAGGGTTCATATGCATGCAGATGATGAGAGGAGTATAGGGAGATGAGAGAGAGAGAGAGAGAGAGAGAGAGAGAGAGAGAGAGAGAGAGAGAGAGAGAGAGGGCGAAGATAAGCCTGGGTGCACTGGTGATCCATCAGGGTTCCTATGCATGCAGATGATTCAGAGGAGTATAACAGGTATTAATCTTATTGCACTTATTTTTATTTTCATTGAAGCGTTTTGCGTTTTGAATTTTCACACTGCTATCCGCATGGCACCTGTGTGAAAACAAAAGTCTGTGTAGTGCCTTCTTCTGTGACAAAGGAAACGAGGTACGCGTGTTTCAGAGTCAGGGCTTGGTGAAGGGGTTGTTATTTAATTGATACAAATCTTACAGCACTACAATAGAACGACTGAAGGTGAAGAGGGCGGCCATAATTCAGAATCAGCTTACAAGGATTTGACTTCTTATTCAGAAATTTTTTTACAGGGGAAAATCTGTCATAATTACAAGTATAATTTGAATATGCAAATTTCCGGGGTACAGAGTGGGGTGTTTCATGGTGGGGGGGGGAGTAAAAGTACAAAACAGGCAGGACTTTGGGTGGTTTTTTTATTCTCTGACAGACTGGATGAGGACTGTGTGTGTGTGTGTCTCTCTGTGTGTGTGTGTGTGTGTGTGTGTGTGTGTGTGTGTGTGTGTGTGTGTGTGTGTGTGTGTGTGTGTGTGTGTGTGTGTGTGTGTGTGTGTGTGTGTGTGTGTGTGTGTGTGTGTGTGTGTTGCCCCCGTGCCAACATCCCCACCAGTCAAGTCTGGCTGGACTACAGAGGCATCTGTCTGCTGCTGCCGAAAGCCAAACTGGCGTAAGGGGCGTGTCCCAATGTAAGACAGACAGACAGACCGACAGATAGACGGACAGCCTTCGCTAGCCAGACTCTAATATCTCATCAAGGACCATCTGCTGAGGCTTCTAGTGACCACAGTAACCTCTCTCTCTCTCTCTCTCTCTGTCTCTGTCTCTGTCTCTGTCTCTCTCTCTCTCTCTCTCTCTCTCTCTCTCTCTCTCTCTCTCTCCTCTCTCTCTCTCTCTCTCTCTCTCTCTCTCTCTCTCTCTCTCTCTCTCTCTCTCTCTCTCTCACTCCTCTATCTCTCTCTCTCTCTCTCCTCTATCTCTCTCTCGCTCCTCTCTCTCTCCCTCACCCCCTTACGCGCTGCACTTTGCGGTTGTAACGTCTGACCTCTCTGAAGATCGCCCACAGGGAAATCAAGCCATCAGTGGCCCATCACAGCAGTTCTGCTCTCCTTTTAGGAGAGGAAATCCTGTAGTGCTGAATTAGATCATCGCCGCGATGATGTTTCCATTGGTTTCTGTTTCCATTCGACAAGGAGGCTTGTGGCTTTTGTAGCCAACCTTTCCTCCGTCCCTCCCCCTCTCTCTCTCTCTCTCTCTCTCTCTCTCTCTCTCTCTCTCTCTCTCTCTCTCTCTCTCTCTCTCTCTCTCTCTCTCTCTCTCTCTCTCTCTCTCTCTCTCTCTCTCTCTCTCTCTCTCTCTCTCTCTCTCTCTCTCTCTCTCTCTCTCTCTCTCTCTCTCTCTCTCTCTCACACACTCTCTAAATTTCTCCCTCTCTTTCTCTTTGTCTGTCTATCTCTTTCTATCCATCTCACTCTTTTTATGTCTCTCTCTCTCCATGTCGCCATCTCTCTCTGTCTCTCTGTCACTCTATCTATGTCTTTCTCTCTCTCTCTCTCCCTCTCTCTCTCAAATCATTTCAATTCAAAAAGGGCTTTAATAGCATTGGAGACATACGTTAACATTGCCAAAATGAACACAATAAATGGAGGTATAATTTAAATTATACCAGAATTAATAAATGTGCAAGCGCTCCCCTATTGACTGGCCAGATCCCTGGTCCATCTCAGAAAGCCGACACTTAATTGTGTTGGAGATATTGGATTTTTTGGGTAAATATTTGATTTGTCCGGTTTGCTATTGTTATTTTCTTATTGCTATCGATCTGACGAATGACGGGTGGCTGGCTGTGTGGACTGCTGGGGCTAACGTTGATAACACAGAGAGATGCTCCACACAATAACGGAATTAGTTTTGGAATTGCTCTTTATTGCGCCAACAAGAGAGAGACCCGCAATCGCAGTCGTAACGCTTAAGCATTAAAACAATTATGGCATTGCAAAGCGCTTGTGTTAAGCTGACGCCAAAAAGAAAGCGAGACATTGTGGGTGAGCGATGTGTGGACTCATAGCCGGGTTAGAGAGGATGCAAGTGTGCTGCACTAAGATTATTTGTGTGCTTCTGTGCTTCAAGCATTGTTTATGAGGCTCAAGTATAGGTGGCCAGACTGCCTGTTGTGTCTTTGAACACACTCTGTTTGCTGGACTGTGAGGACACCCGTTTAATGGATTTCCTACTACGCTACTGGGAAGCCATGCTCTTCTGTTTTTTAGATGTTGCTGTAGTGCAGCAATTAATCCATCTCAACCCCCTTTGTGTTTGCAAAATAAATGCATTCCATTTTCATTAGCGGACACCTCATTAGTGCATAATAGGAAAGCATGCTGGCTCCTGTGCTTCCCCCCCCCTCCTCCCCCCTGCTCCTCCTCATCTGTACCTGAAGGATGCTACCTGCATTACTTAACGCTCTGCGGCCTCGTTATTCTGATCTAATTAACAAGTTACACACACACACACACACACACACACACACACACACACACACACACACACACACACACACACACACACACACACACACACACACACACACACACACACACACACACACACACACACACACACACACACACACACACACACACACACACTCCCCCCTCTGTCCCAACACCTTGCGTTTAAAGCGGGATCATAGGCTTCCATGGAACATTTCTTGCTGGATGAATAATTGAATGCATTTTATTAAAATGCATGAGCAAAAAACTAAATACCAATAACTTGTATTTGCGTGTGTGTGTGTCAAAAGGTCACTCTTGTTATTGACTTGTATTTAGCTGTTTTTTAAAGAATTTTGTCCCTTTTTTATGAAAGAAACAAATGGTTGTTCCGCTGACCTGGAGTTAAGTTTAAGGTTTGAGTGATGTGCACAGTGTGTTTGGTGGAATCGCCTGATTTACTACGAAACGACTCAACGTGGTTCATAGGGTTCTTCGGTGGCTGGCCCATTTTTTGTTTCTCGGTTTGATGGTGTCTAATTAAATTTCATCTGAATTATCATATATTTTAGATATTTAAATAAAATAAAAAGATCTGCAAAGAAAAAGGTGAAAAATAAAATACGAGGGCATAACCAGTATCTTGCTGAAGTATAATTTGATGTAATTAATTATTGACTCACTACATTTATCTACACCATCCCTGGTGTAGAATTATTAAACTGACAAATGAAAAAGAACCCAAAAAAAAACACAACTCCTTCATTATGGCAGGCGTGCACCGCTATGAAAAAGACACAACATCATGGACATAGGCCGTGCCATGTGAAATCCCCTTCCCTGTGTTAGGGTGGTGGTGGTGCTGGGGGTAGTGGTGGTGTTGGTGGTGTTGGGGGTGGTGGTGTTGGTGGTGGTTGTGGTGCCGGAGGGGAGACGGTCCCTGTCTACCAGTGGACTCTTATCAGCACTGCAATTTAGAGCTCCCTGGGAAAAGGTGACACTGTCCCATTTGTGCCAATCACCTGCTGTCTCTGGCAGAATAACAGTGCGGCTGACCTTTACGCCAGGAGTGCTGGGAAAAAAAGTTACATCCATTATAGAGGTTGAGGAAGGCACCTGTTACAGGTTCAATGCCACTTGTTAACTGCTCTAACAGCCTTGCTGAGTTAAGGAAATGACAGAAAACAGGGGCGCCGCCTTCAAATGTCTGGCAAGCGATGTCTTCCCCCCAAGAATTTAATTACGCGTTGCCGTGAATGTGCCTGTGTCACGTTTTGAGATAGAGAATTGGCATCATGAGGTTATGTTTTTAAACTATTTCATGTTATACAGTTAATGAGAATTTCCATCATGAGGTTATGTTTTTAAACTATTTTCCATGTTATACAGTTAATGAGGAACTTCTATCTTAATGGGAGACTTGTCAATAATCAGCCCATGTTCTGGGCATCAAAGAGTCACAAACCAATCAAAATAGACAGTGACACCCCAGGAACTAGCAAACATCTTTATTCATGACTTCAGCTCAAGTAAGAGATCCTTATAGGACTGCATACATCAACATAGTTCAGTTTAGTTACGAGTTAGAATAGTTTACAGTATGACCTTCAGTGACAGCACTTGATGCCATACAAACATCATAAATGCTGACATAGCTCCCGTTCACTGTCTGCATAAGGAATGGAGTATTAAACCATCTGACAATAACTGCTCTCAGACTCAATGAGGGAATGAAAATAGCTGGCCGGGATATTCATGATGGGACTAAAATCAATCGCCATATCTGATTGTAATTAAAGCTGTTCCCAGAGCAGACTGCTGAGGGGCTACACGTTTAAGAGGTCAATGAAAGACAGGATTCCAATAGCCGTCTAGCTCAATAACAATGAAATGGATATAATGGGACTCTGGGGCTCCCCTCTGTGCTGTAGTGTATGGGTATACTTTCAACATGCTTAAAGCATACAGCTGCAATTTGCAATGCACTAGAGTGGCTTCACGATGTATTGCAGTGCTTAAGTGCAGGTTGGAGCCATTGCGTCCTTTGTCTGTACGGGTGCATACAGGAAGCCAGCTGGGCCAATCACACGTACTCAGGCCCAGCTGCTGGCCAGCTGTGACATCCGCTCAGATCAAGGCCTAAAGGTTAGCCAACTAGCTACATATCACTGTATGGAGAGACACTATAGAGGGGACCCGGAAACACATGTCATTGGGAGGAAGAGATGGTGAGAAAAATATATCCGAGGTTTGACGCTGTGGACGCCTTTAGTGATGATTGTCCTTAAATTCAGTCTCCAGGCGCTAAATAATAACGATTTTAATTAATACTCATTGTCTGTAGATTTTCACATTTATATATTCCATTTATAATATATTAATTTGAAAACTATTCATTCAAATAAAAAAAAAATCCATATTCAGATAGGATAGGTCGAGTTAATGTCATACTAATTATTTATGTATGGAAATAAATGTAGGGCACCACTTAGTAAAAGCGCCAATAATGCATTCACACTTCTCATTTGTTCTTTTAATCTGCGTTCCAAATAATAAAATCCAAATACTGGCTTTTTTTTAAGTTAGCTTTAAGTATGTGTAAAAATAACCTCCAATGTTCCATGGCTATTGTAACGTAAACATAGTTACACGAGTCCATTCTACTGAATAGTAGGTCACCCGGAAATCGTTGCTGTAGGTTTGACTCATGTCCCTTTGAAACAAATGGAAGTCACATTCCACTGAAGTCTCCTGGTAAAAGGAGTCTTGTTTACCCAAATGAAAAAAGAAATCCTCTCAGTGCCACTAGTGTTGATTTCTGCTCTCCTTGTTTCTTTTGCCTTCCCTCCTACTGTTTCTCCTGACAGTTTGCTGCAAACACGAGACAAGGAGAAAAGAGACGTTAACGGCCTTTATTTTGCGCATTTGTTTTAAGTATTCCTTCTTCAACGTCTCAAGGTCCCATGGTGTTCTCTGTGCTTGCGTTTATGCCTCTCTGTTTTGCCATCCCGTATCGACGCACAGCCTTATTTACATCCTATCCAACAACACAAGGTAGCTTCAGTGGGCACTCACTACCAGACTCCACACATGGTTCACCCTAAATGAGTCTTCAAACCCATCCTCCCCAATGGAGGGATTTAAAGAAATCGTAGTGACAAAGGGAAAAGTGAACTGCTTTGCAATCTTAAACATTTGCTTTTTTTCAACCAACCCAGCATTTGGGTGCAGTGACATTAATCAAAATGAGGGTTCAGTTTTCAATGCTCAGTATTGATGGATGAGTGTAATGAACCTAATGTTAGTCTTATGAGAATCTGTCTTTGTTTCAATAAAACCCCACTCCCAAATGGTGAGATAATGGCTGCTTGAAATGATTTGTCATTGCTTCGTTTTTTTAATGTTCTCTTTCTTAGTAATTATCAGATTTCTCTTCCCACATGGCTGTCTGTAGACGAAAACAGTGACCTATGCAGGTTCTCTCAGGTTCTGGTGCTGTCATGGAGCTTAGCCCTCTGGTACACTAATGATTATCCAGGGCCCATAATTTACTTCATTTATATTACATGGCCAAAAAGAAGGAGGCCATTGTAAGGCATGTTAATTTGAAGGGAACATGTTGAATAATAATTAAGATGGCCGCTACAGTACCTAAAGGGCACAAGCAGCAGTTCAGCGTGGGAGTGACTGAGACTCCGTCTGGAAGGGAACAAAGGGAAGGCACCGAGCACCTCTCCGAGACGATGCTCTCTGTAGTGGTCGGCGAGTGTGTGCTTCAGTGACTCTAATTATAAAGAGAAGTGTCTCTTCTAGATTAGAAGAGATGCACAGACCGCCGGTGACAGCCAGACCATGTAATAACCGCCGGAGCAATATTTTTTGGCCAAATCCTCCCCGGAACACCTCACGAAACAAAGACGCTCCGTGTGGCTTAAAGCCTTAGACCAATTCCACGCATTGCTGCTTTGATAAAAACGGACACGACTCCCACAATGCCTGGCATCTTTACTCTGACAATTAGGTAAAGCGCTGGATTATCACAGTGGCAGCCTGACATACCAAAAAATCGGTCCCGATTAAATTATTCCTGTCCCGTGACTGCGGCCCTTCGGTTTCTTGGGCAGCCGGCCATGTAAAACGGCGTGCTGGACCGCTCTGACTGCTAAGGAGGCAAGATGCTAGGGATTTATTTTTGAGTTATACCATTTTTTATTTTTCTTTCAGTTCTTCATTTGAGCATTTCTTGACAAGTCTATTATATAAAAATGAAACCTTCGGGAGCTCACCAACAATGTCCTGGTGAATATTTTATGAGAACAATAAGCTGGATTTACTGTATTCTCCATCACCGCCAGCCCCTTTCCTCTGATGGGGACTTACCAAATGATTCAATACACTATAAAAAAATACTAGTATCTCTCTTCATCCAACCTTTAAACTAAGTCAGATCTAATCCACGAGTGCCTCCCACGAGTCAAGAGTGAGAAGCTAAAATGTCTTGTGAAAGTAAAAAGGGTTTGTTTTGCCCCGTCTGGTACTCGCAGATAAATGATCACTTTAAGAGAGCCCTCTCCAGGTAAATTGTGAGGGAGATTAGAGGCTTATGGAGTTATGGAGACTCATCATTTTACACACAGGGCTGCTCTCAAACATGTCTATTCTCAATGTCTTCCTCAGAGAGAGTAGACTGGCTGTCTAGGGTTGAGTGGGTGTAAGTTGTGTGCTCATGTTTGTGTCTTTTTCTGTGCGAGCGAAGGTGTTATGTTTGGATATTGTTCTTTTCTTACTTTACTCTCTGTCCTAGCAAAAATGGAATTTCAGTTGCAAAATAATTTAAATTCATTAAGAACATTTGACACAACAAACAAAATAAACCCATCCCTACAACCCAAATTCCATCACCAAGCTCAAGCTCGAGAAAGCTGTCGTATGTTCTCTGAGGATGCACAAAATGGAGCAGTTGTAGCAGCGGGTGTCTCCGGCGGGCTAACGATGTCTCCTGCACCAGGGTGAGGGGTGGCAACTCGGGGGCTCGGACTGTCACACCAGGGACGCTTGAGAGTGGGCCTGTCAATGAAAGAAGAAGGTGCCATTAATAGTAAAGAGCTCGGTACCCAACTAGGTACCCACCATATACAATCGGATGTATATGGTGTTGTAGGTTCAGGTGTAGGTTCAGGTGTAGGAGTGAAGGTGTTGGCGTAGACATAGACAGAGCTATAGTTATTGGTATAGTGTACGTTACCGTGCAACCTGTTTGCATGTGCAAGTTTCAACAAACATAATCATAAATGCAAATGTGCCCTGAGGGATGAGTGTGGCCGATAACGGCGCACTCGGCGTTGTAACACCCCCAGTGTGTGTTCCCCCCCTGGCCGCCTTGTTTCCCTTGCAGGACATCACTTCTGCGTCTGTCATGTGCTGAATCCTAATTGTCCGCTTCTTACTCACTGCTCTGTCTCCCTGTGTTCTCTCATCCGCAGATACCACCGTGTCATCACAAAAAGGTAAGGCAACGCACCATCAGTCAGCTGTACCCCCCCCCCCCTGTTGCTGTGTCTCATGGGTGTTCTTGTGTTGGTGCAGGTGTGTGTGGTTGCTCCACGTCGACGTTTGCGTCACCACCAGCAATCACCCGCATTTGACTCACGAGATGAAACAGATTACTGGCCGTTGATGTTCGTTTTTTGTACTCTGATTGCTGGCGGGTGTTGCTTCAGAACAAGCGATTACAAAAGTAATCGTCATTTTTTGGATAGGAAAGTTGATTCCTGACACCCGCCGACTCACCAGTGTAAATGTTGTCACTTCCCAGTGGTGACAGACACCCATGGTTTGTTTGGTCCAACTTTTTGTCTGTTACAGACTAATCCGAAGGGTGCTAACTCACACACACGCACACACATCTCATCTCACTCTGTTCATCTGCATATGCTAATGAGAGTTCAGATTGGAATGTGTTTGTTTTGTGGAGAGGAAATTTAGCGGCGAGACACAGAAAGAGCAACTGCTGGTCTGTGGATATGTAACGACGGCGTGTGCTGATTTCTTCTGTGATGGGGACGGGACGGGGGCGGGGAGTACATTCTGAACAGCTCCACAGTCATTGTTCAGTGTGACAGTGTTTACTGTTGCAGGTGTATTCAACACGACACTCGCTACACTAAAGATAATAACAGACGGTGTGAAACTCTGAAAGCTTTGTAATCGTGAAAGTTTGACAATCAGAGTTTGAGAAAGCCCCCGCTGATTTTTGTTTAATCCGCAGGGGTACTCTGATATTTATTTTCTTCCAAGACAAGAAGGGAAAATTGGAATAATGTCTTTTCTCAACGCCTTGATCAAATAGCCTGGCAACTGGAAATGGTTGGTTTTAGAGTATACACGTTCCAAGGCTGACAGCTTCCAGATTTAACCAAAATCATTGAGACCGCTGGGAGGGTATGATAACAGGCTTTTGTAGGGATTCGATCCACCACCTAAACAGTTTATTTATCTTTTCTTTTTTCCACAAACCTAACCCCTAAGGACTTAAAACGCATAAATGTTCCCAGGCGTACGCAAACATCACTCAGAGGTGCTTCCAGGAAGTAACAAAATGTTTAATCTGTCTGATCTTTTTTTTCTCTCTCTCTCTCTCTCTCTCTCTCTCTCTCTCTCTCTCTCTCTCTCTCTCTCTCTCTCTCTCTCTCTCTCTCTCTCTCTCTCTCTCTCTCTCTCTCTCTCTCTCTCTCTCTCTCTCTCTCTCTCTGCTCTCTGCTCTCTGCTGAGAGACAAGGTGGTCACAGTTAACTGATCAGATCTGTGGTAGATAGATACAGTACATCTGGGTGACAGGTTACACCCACCTCTCTGCCAGCCCTTCGCCCACACACACTCAAGACCGCCACCCACCCACACACACACACACACACACACACACACACACACACACACACACACACACACACACACACACACACACACACACACACACACACACACACACACACACACACACACACACACACGCACACACACACACACACACACAGGCGCGGTGTGCTTGTATGCGTGATGACTATGCGGTGTGCGGTGCTGTCAGCCAGAGCCATAAAGGTAAATGATATGGCGATGGCAGAGCCTCACTGGCTGATGAATGTGGGTGGGGTGCAGAGGCTGACATGCTGTACATCATCCCTGCCTCCCTGCTGCCATCTCTTGTTCCACATATGCTTAACAAAGGTAGAGCGGGAGATAAACAAGGTGGTGGCGCCGATGCCGCCTTACGGCAAATGGACGCCCCGGGACCTAGCTCCCTCTTAGTCTAATGTGTACGTGCGTGTGTGTGTGCGTGTGTGTGTGTCTCGTCCGTGCCTTCTGTCTCTCAGACCGCCTTCGGTGGTTGTCTGTGCCGCGTATGGCCAGAGTTGTTGAGCGGTGTGTGTACTGTGAATGTGTTTTCAGCCACATGGAAGGACCGCCGACCCAAGTGACGTCCTCTGCCTAAGCGGAGGTGCGTACTCGGGAATGTTTTGAAACGCTGATATAATAATGTGACTGCGTCAAACATCTGGGTCGGTGTGCCTGGAACACGGCAAGGAACAATGGCCAAGGCTGCACTGTTTCGTTTTCTTCTTTAACAACAATGCTTTTGATCGTTGCAAACTGCAACGATATGTGTGTTTGCTTTGTTTGAGTGCGGAGCTGGGAGGTGAGATCCCGTCAAAAGTGGTCACTCAAAACCAATAAGGAGACGCATTTTAATGCCAGCTGTGAACTGACTCACACAGATGGTGTGCACATGTGATGGGATCACCTATGACGCACGCTTAGGCCAGGGCCTAGCTGCATTTTTTGTTTCGGATTTGGTTGGTTTGTAAGTGGTTGTGTTTGTTTGTGTCTTTGTGTCTTTAGGGGTGCACTGTCTCCCACTAGGCCATCTATACCATGCCCTAGTCCGTTTGACACCTCTGCACCCCTAAAGTCTTGTTCGTCCGGCTAGTGTGAGCACGCCAACCGTACTCAAGTACAGTTATATTCCTGAGCACACTTTGGAGAGGTGTGCTCAGGCCACGGTACAGATGCTAATGGGCCCACAAGCGCACGGCTACGCACCCTGAGCTGGATGACGTGAAGTCCATGCGACCCTTCTTTCCCATTAAACAATAAACATGGAGGCAAGTTGTTCACGAGTGGGTTCACGTTGCGATGCGATGAAGTTGAGTTTTTGACCAAATTTCCCCCGTTCGTCACAGCGCAGGCTTTCTTGGCTCACTGGAGAAGGCGCACAGAGTCTAGACCTCTTTAGAATAATTTGCATACTCCTGAATGTTTTTATTTTTTTGTGAATGAAGACACCCGCGTGCAAGAATAAGTTCATGCCTCAGTGTAGGCTACAAACACGATTAACTATTTACAAGCGCAAAAACGTCAACATATTATTTTTTTGCTGAACACTCTCGTAGATTGCATCATCTTTCAGCGTCTTTGTTTAATACGACTGCATCCCCTTCTCTCACAGCATCAGCAGCTCGCTGATTTCACTTTCTCTCCAGTTAGAACTGCTCATGATCATACTGCGTTGTCTCTGTGGAGACAGCGCAGCTACACCTCTACACAAACCCTGGAACCGCGGAGCCGTCGCATTTACAAAAGAATGAAACCCAATAAACCGCCAATGTGTGCAGGGTCCAGGAGGGTAAATTGGGGTTCTAGCTCAAGCAGGCAATTTACCTCGGGGAGTGTAAACGCGCGGACCACGCGCATAAAACGGCATGTCTGGCAGTGTAAAAACGCTCAGTGAGAGAGGGCTGTATCTGAACAGAATGGCTCCAAATAAGCAACAAAGTGATTAAAGTCAATTGTGTTCTCTGTGTTGTTCTACTAAGCAGCGGACGCTTGGTGATGACGTATTATGATGTGATGATGTATGTACAAGAGGCAACTGTACTCAGGCCCAGTTCAGATTGCCTAGTGTGAGCACAGGCCAGCGGCACAGC
Organism: Melanogrammus aeglefinus; assembly: GCA_900291075.1. Lineage (NCBI taxonomy): Eukaryota > Metazoa > Chordata > Actinopteri > Gadiformes > Gadidae > Melanogrammus > Melanogrammus aeglefinus. Next base: position 17,289 of record OLKM01000681.1, read on the forward strand.
GGGGGCGGGGGGGGGGGAATCGTACTTGAATACGGTACAGGTGTCAAACGGACTTGGGCATGGTACAGTGCGCCCTAGGAGTCTATGGCCTTTTGGGTCTGTCTCTCTGTGTCTCTTTTTGTGTGTTGTTTTTGTCTGACTTGGTCTCTGCTCTCACTGACTAGAATCTGTCTGTGTGTTCCTCTCTTTCTGTGTGTGTGTGTGTGTGTGTGTGTGTGTGTGTGTGTGTGTGTGTGTGTGTGTGTGTGTGTGTGTGTGTGTGTGTGTGTGTGTGTGTGTGTGTGTGTGTGTGTGTGTGTCTCTGTCAATGCGTTGCATGTTTGTTCTTTCTTCCACCCTTTGTGACAAAAGGGGCATTCAATCCATGGCCAATTGGTCGCAAACCCACAGATCTGTCCCTTAGACGGCGACATAAACATCTGTGGAGACTGTATTCATTCAACTTTTTATTGATGGCTCTGCCAGCCAGGTACAGAAGATACGTGGTATCTTGAGTTGCTGTAGTATAAAATGATATCTACTGGGCACTTGTACTGGGTGTATACTCCTCCATGTGTGTGTGTGTGTATGTGTGTGTGTGTGTGTGTGTGTGTGTGTGTGTGTGTGTGTGTGTGTGTGTGTGTGTGTGTGTGTGTGTGTGTGTGTGTGTGTGTGTGTGTGTGTGTGTGTGTGTGAGAGAGAGAGAGAGAGAGAGAGGGACCTTGGTGGACACCTAACCTTTACAGTTCCATTCACCAGCACCATGACTAATGCTGAACCTCATTATAATCTAACCCTGTCTGTGTTTTCTACTTCAATTGCACATCAACCCCCCTCCTCCTCCATAAGCACACACACACAACCCCCCCCCCCCCCACGCCAAACTCAGCCCCTTCCACCCGCTAACCTTTTGCCATCCCCCTATGATTATTTAGATGTGTATTTATGGCCCCACCCTGAACAAAAAATTGCAACAAACAGCCCGGGGAAGATATTCATCTAATTTCATTTTCCAAAAAACAGTGATAAATGCATCAAACGGAGCCGAGTCTAATCGGGCGTCTAGCGCGGTCACAATCCGTCACGAGCCCTTCTCCCAACCAGAGCCGTGGGTGTACTGACGGCAAGCAAAGCTCTCTGCTGGCAGGAGGGCAAGACAGTGTGTGTATGAGAGAGAGAGAGAGAGAGGGAGGGAGAGAGAGAGGGAGAGAGAGAGAGAGAGAGAGAGAGAGAGAGAGAGAGAGAGAGAGAGAGAGAGAGAGAGAGAGAGAGAGAGAGAGAGAGAGAGAGAGAGAGAGAGAGAGAGAGAGAGAGAGAGAGAGAGAGAGAGAGACATTGCATCTGAATTTAAACATCTCTTTTATTCAGGGCTCAAGATGCAGAGGCTGCTTGAATCTCCGTGTGAAAACGCATTCAAGACATATACACGATAATGATATATTCATATGTCTAGGCCTATCCATAAGCTGGAAATGGAAAAGAAAATAGCCTTTCTCAAAGCAACTCAATATCTAGCTGTGGTAGAAAAGGGATACAAAAACAATCTCACACTCATGGACTGTGACTCCCTCTGTACTCTGTAATTACTACCAGTTTATGAAAGACCCTCCCCTCTCTACGCCCGTATACCACCGCAGCAGTCACCACCTGCAGCAGGCCCGGCTCCAAAACCCACCGCCAATAATCCCCCTGGCTTTACACACTCAGCCAAATCGCTAATTTAGCAACCCCATTTATTTTATTTGGCCCAAAGACACATTTTTATGAGAGAAAACCTCTGCTAGGCTCTGCCTTTACCAGGCAACACTAACTCTGTATGAATTCTATCTAGGACATGCGATCATCCTGATGAACGACAATGCTTGGATATAAGCTGTGCTACCTGGAAAAGGACCAGAGCCAGACACACAGAGCCACAGACCCCGCTCTGAAAACACCTCTGAGCTCGCTGCTCGCTGACTGGAGGTTGGCAGCAGACCCTCCTGTGTGCGTCCCAGTGGCCCCTGATACAACACCGTCCCAGGGCAGTGCCACACATGCACTACTCCACTACCCCTACTTCAGTGTCTCTATTGTTTCGGCCTAAAGACAACTGACACGTAGTGATGATTAGCCCAATCAGCTCTCTCCATCTTGTCTCTATGTATCTCTTGCCTTCCTTCTTTCTCAAGGAGAGAGTGGGAGAGAGAGAGAGGAATTCTGCAAGCTAATTGGGTCACAGTATTAGCTCTAACAAGGTCAGCGTAAAAGTCCTCTGCATGAATTCTCATTTCGGCCCTGCCACCAGGAAGCTAACCACAGTTCTGTTGATGTTTCCTTTGTGTTTAGCATGCATCTTTTTCATATTGAGAAACACAGATCGATGGCCCATATACTGCTTTCTCATGCATGAAGAAGTTCTGCTTTTGCCTCATCTCCAAAGCCCCCACCTTATCAATGCCGATATTTCTGTCTGATAGGGTTGGGCGATCGTCTAAAAGCTTCCATCTTCCGATTGCGCCCCCTAGCGATCGTCAATAATCGATTTGATCGTCTGGGGTGGAGGTGGGGGGGGGGGGGGGTCGTCAATATAACCGTTTCATGAACTCCGGATGCAACTACTCCTTTCTACTACTTTTAGGTGGTTTCGTTGAAGCCGTCGGGTCAACCTCTGACAATTCAACAGATCGTAACTAATTCATTTTTCGCACACGAGCTCAACGCTGATTGGCTATCGCGGCTAAGCGTTACGAGTTGCCGCGTAAAAAAGTAAAAAATGTTGAACTCTGCACGTTGGTGCGTTGGGCGCGTTGGTGCGTTGGGGGCGTTATTTAGATGCATAAAGCGTGTCTAACGCGCCTAACGCGCTGCTTTAGCGCGTGTAACTCTGTAGCATCTACGCGCCTAAACCAATGGTTACCCATGCAAATAGCCGATTTACAACGCCTTACACGCGTAACGCGTTCAGTGTGGCCATACCTTTAGAGAGGAAAGATGTATGCACGGATAGATGGATAGATTTTAGGGACAATCCTATTTATTGTCCGTACTTTGTGTCGGCTAATATACTATCCGTTTTGTTGCATATATTTAGAAGGTTATTTTTCACAGTAAAGATTGTGCCTTGTGAAAGAAGGTTATATTAAAGGCTGTTTCATATAACTGAATCTTTGCTCATTTAAAGATGGTGCGATAAAGGGATGTTTTCTTCGTTTCTCTGGCACAAAAGGGAGAATAAATAACAAGAAAAACGAAATAATCAAACAAAGAGGCCATCACGCGCTTGTCGGAAAAAAAATTGCTCTTTTAAACATCCATATCGGTAAAAGAACATGCATACATACATTCATACATACATAGATACGTAGATAGACAAGGAGATGCAAAATGCAGGTATCGGGAAAAGTGTGTGCGTGTCGTTTTATCAGCACTTTAACATATGTGTGCCGGCATACATTAACGTGTGTATGAGTGTTGCACGCACACGTACGGCGGTCAATACTGATTCCTCTGCATGTCGTGGCCTCATGCGGGGAGCCGCGGTAAAGCACTGGGGCTGTCGATAGGCCGTAGAGATAACTGATAGATAGCAGCACGTTGCGATGGATTCCCTGCGCCAGGCTTAATCCTGAAGGAAGGTTCACATGCTCTCTGCCCTCTCGGCTCGCTCAAGCTCCGAGCCCTGCCTCGCACTTCACCTTGGCCATTCCTTTAGGGTCACTCGGGTGTCTTAGCCTCAGAGTCTTGTCTCTGCACCCTCCTCATTGATCACAGGCCCCTGCTTCAATCCTCCGACCTCTACCTCCTCCTTATCTCTTTATGTGTTTTTTTTTTTGCATGTGGACCCCAAGGTGAAGGCAGGTGTGCTTGCAGGGGGAAAGCAGCTTAGCGCTAACACGGCTAATAAAGTCAGGCCCCGTATGGCTCTGGGATGGGATCAATGGCGGCTGCTCTGCGGAGCCTGTCAGCGTTTAATGATAAGATGAAACATTATGACGCCGGTTTTGAAGAGATGCATGCAATGATTTGCGGCGAAGCCCTGCTGTGCACACAGATCCATGGGCACGTATGCACAAACACATACACACACACAAACACACACATACACATGAAAACACACACACACACGTGTAAACACACACACAAACACTCATATGCATACACTCACACGCATGCAAACATACACACACACACACACACACACACACACACACACACACACACACACACACACACACACCACACACACACACAACACACACACACACACCACACACACAACACACACACACACACACACACACACACACACACACACACACACACACACACACACACACACGCATGCATGCAGGCACACACACAATCACACAAACATGCGTGCAGGCAAACAAAAACATGCACATACACATATATGCAAACATTAGACGTGCATGCAGACTCACACAAACACACGCACGCACACAAATAATAAATCAAACCTGCACACGTGAATACACATCCAACAAACATACTTGGCCCCTCCCTCTGTAGACAGGGCCCATCCCACGGGTGAATGATGTCTGTAACATGCCATCAAGGGTATACAGAGCAGAGATATGGGAGGCTAGGCTAATGACAGAGATTTACAGAGACAGCTACCAGCTATTGATTCCCGCTGTGCGCGGGAAGGTGAAGGGGGACGGGGGAAATAGTGAGGCAGCATGAGGGAGATTTAGCCTGTGATGAGCAGAGAGAACGCAACTCCTCTCTTCATTCCCGATACCTGCTGTGATCCACAATCTTTTCTTCCGCTGCGTCTAATTTCAAAACATGATGGAGCGTTCGATCAATTGGACAAGCTTGTACGGAAAAAACAAATATAGACCACAGACGCGTCAGCTCCAATAAAGGCCAATCCCTGGCTTCCTGGTTAACAGACCCCTCACAGCGCTGTGTCTCAGGTTGTTTTTTGCGTCTCATAGTGGGCCATTTGTGTTGTGTTGTTTCCGAGGAAGGAGTGATATCTTTTGTGCGTTGGAATGCTAATGCAGAGAGCGTTGAGTGACAGGGCCGGCGGTCGGGTCAAAGCGCCGCTTGCTTGTCGGAGCGAGAGAGGGCATGGACTGGGCGAGGCCTCCCCGGGCCCGTTAGCAGCACATACTAATTTAACTGTCAACGTATGCAGAGGAGACGGCCGGTGACCAGTGTGTATCCACCCCCCCCCCCCCCCTCGCTCTCTTTGTCTCGCTTCCCTCACTGCTGTTTTTCCATTTATTTCCAAACCGCTTGTTTTCTCACTCCTTTTTTCCCTTTCTGAACGCCTCCCCCAGTACGTGTCCGTCTTTCCTTGTCGGTTTAAAAACACGTTGTCGTCCGTCTCAAACGCCCGTCCTTGCCTCGTCATTATTTCCCTGTTTTTTTTTCATTTTGCCTGTAAGAGGGGTGACGGTCATAGTCCTGACCCTGTCCATGTCTAACTTGCGGCAAATCGCTCATATGGATTTTAAACTGCCAAACCTTTCACGTCCAATAGAGACTTTTCAAACCTGAAAACGCTCCTTTGAGATCCCAAGTCCCTTGACACTGAAAATTGTGTTTTAGTCAACGACGGCTTAATTTTGCGATTGAGTGTTAGTGCCAGAGATGAAGAGAAAAACTCACCCATCACATTAACAGACTTTGTACCGAAACATATCTCAGCCTCATTAGGGCAGTCTGGCAACGAGACCTCAGATGAGAAGGCTTAAACAAGAAGTGAACTCATCAGTGTGCTTCAAATCCTTCATAGGGAACTCCCGCATCTCAGCAGGCAATTAGATGGAGTGAACTCTCCGATGATCTTGATGAATACATCAGTCATCTGATTGGGTTATGCATGTGTTCCGTCCACTAGGATGCAGCACTGCTGTCCATTAGAAGCTCCCGCCATCATGGGTCATGTCTGAGACTCTGAGTTGGCTGCTTTTGTGGTCTTCGAAAACACTGGCTCCTGCGTGTGTGACAGCTCCATTCAACTCTTTATCAGGTCACTATATGCCCGTGCACCTGCTGGTTCCTGGTAGATCAAAGTGGAGGGCCTGAGCTCGGGGAACGTTCTGTGTGTTTGTGTGTGTGTGTGTGTGTGTGTGTGTGTGTGTGTGTGTGTGTGTGTGTGTGTGTGTGTGTGTGTGTGTGTGTGTGTGTGTGTGTGTGTGTGGGGGGGTGCGTGTGTGTGTGTGTGTGTTTGTATTTGGTTCTTCATGTGTGTATATGGCGGTAGACACATGTGAATGTACACACACACACACACACGCGCGCGCACACATGCGTGTATGCATGTGTGTGTCTGTGTGTGTATGTTCACACGTGTCTTCCCCAACCCATGCACAGCGCAGACCCCATTGAGTTAATGACTCTCTGTCATGTTTGAACAACACGCGCCATTGTCCTGCCGCCGCCCGGGCCGACTCACTCACAGACATCGTACATCTTCTCCTCTGTTTGCTGACGAGCCGGAGGCGGGGGGGGGGGGGCCCGGCCCCCCCCCCCCCCCCCCCCCCGCGGGGCTGGCATTGCCGGGGAGGCGGGTGGCATATTGCACCCAGCAGGACGGCTCGGCGTGGCGCGCTGCAGCGGCGGGACCGGGCCAGCTTGGATTAGCTCGGCGGGGGGTGCTGCAAAAAAAACAGGGAGGGACGGGGAGAGAAGGGGGACGACCACACGCATCCGTCCCTCTCCGGAGAAACGGAGAGTAGGGTACACGTCGCCGTGGTAACAAAGACAGGGAGGAAGACGGGATGAGACGGATGGAGGGGTGCGGGGTCAGAAGGAGGTTGTATGGAGAGAGAAGGGGGAAGAGAAGTGGTTGGGAACAGTGTTGTCTTGGAGGCCCTGTTCCAATGCCAGTGCCAACCCCCACTCAATGAGGCAGTAAACCTGTTTGACCTCTGTACTGTCATACGCAGCAGACACCAACCACGGTCGGCGCTACGTATCGTTTTCCCCGACAAAAGTCACGGTACCGTCTTTGTCTGCACCTATTGCGTTGGCCCTGCAGGTATGTAGGGGCGGTTGTGCTTTGTTTTACCTCTGAAGTTAGCTTATGTGCATATAAAAATGAAGCGGCGGTAATGAGCCTACATGCGTTTGTCACGGTCCCCCAACTCCACAGTCACACTAATTAGGCAGGCCCTTTTCTGTTTACAGTTTCGGGCTCTCGCATAGTCCCGTCAACCGCTCAGAGACGTGTCACTACGGTAACGGCAGATGGGTAGTCAGACTGCAGGGAGAAAATAAGTAAATTAGATTAAATGTTAAAAAGTAGAAATGCCGGGGACCAAAAAACAGGGAAAAGTAGCCAGTTTTCCGCAGACAGACTGCCGCTGAGAAATTATCTTTTATGTTTCTTCAGGGTGGATTCTTTCTGGAGGAGTAGTGGAGTCTGTCCAAAAGCATGTTACCAAACTTCAGATGCAAAGCCTATTCATTCCATGACACCATGGTGGGCCAAAAAATTGAGCTGGGGTTTGAACAAATTGGCTTCGGTCTAACTAGTACAAAGGGGAGGAAGATCGCTCCCCTTCAAATGTCCCGTGGAACGATTTGATTGAATCCCACAGTCCAAACATGTATACCCTGTGAGTGACTTTATATCACTTTTAATGTGTCATAACTTTTATGCAGTATCTTGACGTGGCTGTACAGAATGTGAAACGAAAGAAAGAAAGAAAGAAAGAAAGAAAGAAAGAAAGAAAGAAAGAAAGAAAGAAAGAAAGAAAGAAAGAAAGAAAGAAAGAGAGAGAGAGAGAGAGAGAGAGAGAGAGAGAGAGAGAGAGAGAGAGAGAGAGAGAAGAGAGAGAGAGAGAGAGAGAGAGAGAGAGAGAGAGAGAGAGAGAGAGAGAGAGAGAGAGAGAGAGAGAGAGAGAGAGAGAGAGAGAGAGAGAGAGAGAGAGAGAGAGAGAGAGAGAGAGAGAGCAAAGCAACAAAGGACTAGAGAAATGTGCCGGGGACTCAAACACTAGAAATTCTATTTCCTCGCAACACTCACTAAATTCGCCAAGAATAGCCATGATAAATTGTCCTCCCCTGCTGTGAGACCATACAGAGAATATGGCTTGGACCGGGCTGGTGAATGGACAGCTCCAAGTTCCCTCCGCTTCTCCCAGCGTCTCCGGAGACCTCTGGGGGTTTCAGCTCATTAGCTACCCTGGGGGTCCTGCTCAGTTGGGTTTTTTTCATCGCCATGGTAGCCAGAGAAGGCCATCCTCCTGAGTGTCGTGGGGGGGGGGGGGGGGGGGGGGGAGATGAGATGGAGAGATAGAAGGAGAGAATCCTTGAAACACCAGCAGAAGTGGTGGCAAGATGGTTCTGTGACAAGAGCAATTACTGGCTTTTATTGTTTGTCAAAGTAACGCAGCCAAACAACAATAACATTCACTTTATAGGGCCGGACGTTGAACATAGTGCGACTAAGTGAAATAATATTGAGCTGCGTATCCACCATAACATAAAGGTGAGTATATTGATAGCATAAAAGCGCTTGTATCTTATGTATCCAGAATATGACATACAATACTCTCTGCTCATTATAGAAAACAAACAACATTGTAAATCAGTGGGCGCACAACTACTGCCAGCGATAAGTGAATCACAACTAACTGCTCCTCACGCTCAACACAAATCATCCACAGCAAGCAGCATGCGATGCCACACAGATCTCCAGTCAGCCTGTTTCCCCCTGAGACGACCCAACAGGTAGAGGAGGTGGGCGCCCAGATGGGATGCTCTCAACTCATTCCAAGCAGCAGAAATCAGCACTTAGTCATCAATGATTCATGCTCCCAAGACTTTGAAAAGTAAACACGACTTAGCCCATTAAGAATCCACACAAGCCATGCAGTCGGCCGTAGCAGCACACGTGATGATTCCAAGAAAAAAAGCCGGTGGGAAGTGAGGGAAAAGCCTGGTGCCCCTGTGTTATGGAAAGTGGGATGGCTCATTAGAGAGTGCTTATGTATGTGTGGCTATCCCCTTAAGCAACATTACCTGGTGTAACGTGCGCTCGAAATGGAGGGCTGAAGATGACAGCAGAGGAAGGCAATTAGAGTGGCAGGTGCTTGAAGGATGTTTAGAGAGGTGCTGTGACATCAACCTCACCTCTCACCCCCCTCCTCCCCCCCTCCCCCCCTCCTCCCCCCCCCCCCACCCCTCCCCTCCCCCCCCCTCGGTCCTTTATGTCCGCACCCTTTGGACCCATTAGAGAGACCTTCCTCCATCTCACTTCCAACGTTTACGGTTTTCAATGGTTGTACTCCCAGGACACCACTTTGGTCTTTTTTTAGTTTTGCCACTCACGTTCTCCTTTTTCCCCCCCTTCACTCTTTAAAACTCCCTCCCTTGCTGTAGCCTACCTATAGATTAAGAGCCCCCCCCCTGCCCCCGAGGTATGTTTGTGATGTGTCAGGTTGAGCGTACACGTGTGTTTAGTATGGTCACGTCTGTACGTGCTGAACTCAATTTCATCCCATTCCCTACATTCGCATGTATCCACAAATATAGTTTCAAACACTGTTTCAAGGATTCACATGGTGTGCTCCTCATGGCGAATGCTGTGGTACTTGTTTTTGACCACGGTATGAACCAGTCCAACCATCCCATGGTGATTACCAGGGCCTGTGGAGTATTTCGTTCTGCTTTGATGTGGTAGATGTTTGTGAGGCTTTTACTTAAGCCCTATCGGAGTAACTATCTTTCTCTTTTAATCACGCTTCTCTCTCTCTCCGTCTCCCCCCCCTGCACGTCTCCCGCTGCCAATACTCCAGAGATAGCCATCCGAGTACAAACAGCATCTGTCCTAGAGACGCCGTACGTCTGTAATCGCTCTCCGGAGAGCCTGCCGTTGAACTCAGGAATTAAGTGTGACTTTGTTGCATCGATTTGACTTTTAAGCGGAGTAGAAAGAAATGAATTTTTAGTGTGTAATTTAAGGAGAATAGGATTTTTCTTTGAAGGTCAGATGAATCACAATTATAACCTTTGGCCTATGTTTGACACCATCCCTCGGTGTGTATTTTTATTTCGCCGCCTGATTCTTTTTAAAGTTTAGCGGTTTAGTGTTGAAGCATGTATTTGGCCACCGAAGGGCACAGCGTCTGGAAGCTAGGAGGAAGAAGACGCACGCTGGAACTGCCATCTGGAAGAGAGGCATGCTTTCTGATGTGTCTAGAACACCCCGTCGTGTCACAAGTCACATCTCGGCAGTTTACTTACTACGGCAAAACAAATAACCAGTACAATAAGTACCTGCATGTTTTCGCTGATAACCTGAGACTTTTGAAGAAGACTTCTCAGAATCCCATTTCCACTGACACCCACCCCTTTCCTTCTCCTGCAGAGATCATAACCGTCATTTATTTACTGGTGAAGGAAAGCAACACTCAGCTAGTGGGAGAACAGTGTACACACATCGGATTTGATATTTTCTGGCAGGTTTTCAGGCCTATGGAATTATGTTTAAATGCAAGAAAAGTCCTGCAAGGGAGGCGTTGGAGGAACACCCTGCTGGATTAAAAGCTTATTCACAGGTGTGTGTGTGTGTGTGTGTGTGTGTGTGTGTGTGTGTGTGTGTGTGTGTGTGTGTGTGTGTGTGTGTGTGTGTGTGTGTGTGTGTGTGTGTGTGTGTGTGTGTGTGTGTGTGTCTGTGTGTGCGTGTGTGCGTCATCAATCCCCTTGTAAGGCTCCCTCTTTCAGTGGGTAGTGATTCCTGTGCTCTCCTCTGGGCCTAGAGAGGCCAATTAAAGCCATCAGGCTCCGTGAGGGTAGCTGAGCCTCTGTCAGAGCCCCCGGAGCTGGGAGGGAGAATGGCTTTACCCTGCTCTCCTCCAGCCCCGACTGCACTCAGAAACCCCAGCACATTCAGAGGGCAAGATTAGCAGATGTTGAGACGGTTAATCCGCGATCGTGGGGATTAATTTCATCAAGAAAAATCTATACATTTTGAAACACAGATTCACGGGATCTAAATATCCAATTTTATGACAATATCATCATGGCAGAAACAACGGCTTGCACATCTCTCTACCGAGAGCAATCTCATGATGAAATGTGGGGCGCCGTTTGCATTTTTTAACATTTTCGCAGACAGAACTACCAATTGAATAGAAGAGCGGTGCGCAGATGAGCATTGAAACGCGTCCTTACCGTAGCGGTACCGCCCCACGTTCCGGGGGAATCTGGGTCCACGCGAGGCCTCTTCCCACCGGGGGTTATTACTGTAAATTTGTCCTGTAACCTTCCACACTAATGTTCCTCTATCCTGTGATATGCCCCACAATGCTCTGGGGCCCTCTAATGGCCGGCTCAGACTACACGATTCTCAGACATCCCTCCACGATTTAACATGTCACACTATACGATCCCAGAGCCAGGAAATCGGGCGTCGTCTCGTCGGAAGACTGGCCACACTACACGATTCTAGGGTGCGATGCTCTTTACTTTGTATCAATTCACGTTTTACAAGATATTTA
>OLKM01000681.1:28757-33757 GCA_900291075.1 Melanogrammus aeglefinus
TTTGCATTTTTTTTCAACATTTTCGCAGACAACTACCAATTTGAATAGACTAAGAAGCGGTGCGCAGTTGGAGCCATTTGAAACGCGTCCTTACTTCGTACTGGAACCGCCCCACGTTCCGGGGGAATCTGGGTCCACGCGAGGCCTCTTCCCACCGGGGGTTATTACTGTAAATTTGTCCTGTAACCTTCCACACTAATGTTCCTCTATCCTGTGATATGCCCCACAATGCTCTGGGGCCCTCTAATGCAGGAGAGGCTGCAGCTGTGTCAGGCCTTGTTAAAAAAAAGAAGAGCGGAAACGAAATACATTCTTTCCTCGCTGTCCCTTCCTTTCCCTCTAACCCCGCCTCCTCTTCAACAACCCCCTTCCCCCTCTCTTCAACAACCCCCTTCCCCCTGTGGCCCCTTTGAGGGGGGGGGGGTGGGGGCGGGGGCGAGGGACAGGTGGGAGACGGAGTACCACAATAGACATTGAGCCCCAGCTGTAGTGTTTACTCAGTAGGTAATAATGTGGCATTCCCTGACCCCTGGTCTTCAGAATGTAGTTCATTAAAGAGGCAATCTCTCTCTCTCTCTCTCTCTCTCTCTCTCTCTCTCTCTCTCTCTCTCTCTCTCTCTCTCTCCTCTCTCTCTCTCTCTCCCCCTCTCTCTCTCTCTCTCCTCTCTCTCTCCCTCTCTCTCGTCTCTCTCTCTCTCTCTCTCTCTCTCCTCCTCCTTGCTCTCTCGCTCTCTCTCCTCCCACCCCCCCCTCTCTCTCTCTCTTCTCTCTCTCTCTCTCTCTCTCTCCTCTCTCTCTCTCTCTCTCTCTCTCTCTCTCTCTCTCTCTCTCTCTCTCTCTCTCTCTCTCTCTCTCTCTCTCTCTCTCCCCCTCTGTCTGACTGCCACCTATCCTCCCAAGTCAAGTCCAGGGCCTGGGGCCCTCAGGGGCCGGTTACAAACTGGACACACATACACACCCACCTTTTTTCCAACAGCCTTCGGAGCTCACTGCGGTCCCTATTTATCTCCCTCCACAGGTAATGACACAGTATATATATAGCATAGTATATATTATTCACCCTATTCTGCTCATCATCATCGATGGCAATTTAATCATTCCCCCTGTTCCTCCAGTGCCCCCCCGCCCTGCCCTCAATCTCTACATCCACGCCCCAGCTGAGCTGTGTGTGCCTCTCCCCCTCTCTCTCTCTCTCTCTCTCTCTCTCTCTCTCTCTCTCTCTCTCTCTCTCTCTCTCTCTCTCTCTCTCTCTCTCTCTCTCTCTCTCTCTCTCTCTCTCTCTCTCTCTCTCTCTCTCTATCTCTCTCACACTATCTTTCTCTTTGCTCTCAGGCTTTCTCTGGTCTCTCCTTCCCCCCTCTCATCTCCTCTTTTCTCCTATAAGTGTGTGTCTCTCTCTCCCTCTCCTCTCTTCTCCTCTCTTAATGTGTGTATCTCTGTCCCTCTCTCTCACTCTCTCTCACCCTCTATCTCACTCTCTCTCTCTGCTCTCTCTCTTTCTCTGGTCTCTCCTTCCTCCCTCTGGTCTCCCCTTTTCTCAATGTGTGACTCTCACTGTGTCTCCCTCCCGCTGCTCTCTTCTCCTCTCAATGTGTGTGTCCCTCTACCTCTCCCTCTCCCCTAGTTCTGCCCCCGCCGCCCCCCCATCCCCCTCTGTGTTTCCCCGTGCCGCCCCCCCCCGGGCCACTGGGAGTCAGCGGTGCGTGTAGCGGTCAGCGGTGTTCATGGGTAATGTGTAGATCATTCATCCCGTGGACAGGTGTGTAATAGAGGCAGGAAGGAGTGTGAAGAGAGACGAGGACAGTGAGAAATCTCTGGAGGGACCAGAATCAATTTCACCAGGAATCACCGGAGCGGAGAGGCAGGCCTCTCCCTCTCGCATACTCTCTCTCCCTACCTCGCCCTCAAAAACATGCGCATACATCCGGTCCTTTCTTTTTTTTGTCTAGTCACTCTGCGAGTCGCTCATGACACGAATGAGTACATGACTGTCATTGTTGTGGTTATCTCTCGTCCACCTCCCCCCTCCTGCCGGGCCGAGCAAGGACGTGAGAGTCCTGCGTTCGCTTCTTCCCAACCAGAACGTCTAACCCTCACTCTCGCCCCTATCTCGGCCATGCAGAGAGGCCGAGGGAGGCACAGCGACCGCCACAGCTGGATCTGCTGATGCAGGCATCCAGACTGGGACTTAGAATGGGAACACATATTCAGAAGGGCCTCGATCACACACACACACACACACACACACACACACACACACACACACACACACACACACACACACACACACACACACACACACACACACACACACACTGGCAGATTAAAATCCTTTGGCCTAGGGGGTGATGTCGGATCCTGAAGTTTGACCATGCTACAGACAAACTTCTGCAGGGAGACAGTACAGCGTCTGGGCCACAAAACAGAAACTTTGAGGGTAGGAGTTACACAAGAGAAACTCAATCATGAGGAATGTTTCATTCACCAGTTAATTGACCATTTACCACGATGTAAATGGTCAATTAACCATTTACATCATGGTGTTGTCAGGGTTAATCATCATGCCTCTTCTGTTACCAAGGTTAGTGGGCAGCCTCGCGTTTGTTGTTGTTGCGCCGGCCAGGTTGCTTCCAGCAGGGACCCATTCAATTTAACACGCAGCTAGATATCCCCGGGCCCAGCAACACGGTCGCTCATAACACATGTGAAGCGAAAGAAAGTGACACCCCCTGACTTGGCAGATATAGGTTCATATCCATGCTGTGTGTCACCCTGTACTGTTAGTTATGGCTCATTCGTTGAATTGAATGATGGCTTTCTTTATCTTAACCTCTCTGTGAACATTTTCCTTTGAAGAGGTCGATAAAACATGTCTCTGAACGGCAGGAAACGGGCGAGAGCTGGATATACTGAAGGAAATGGCCGCCGTGGGTTTTCCACCCTGGCGGTGCAGAAGGGCTACATACCGCCGTAGTCTGCCCTTTTATTGCTGCTATTAATATCAGTTAAAGTTGTAATACCTATTTATAAAAACTTTAACTCTTTCGCCTGCCCTTAAAGTGAGTAGAATTATGAATCTTAGGGGCTGAACTATAAAAAGACTTGTGCATGCATTAGTAATGCACTGCCACTTCATTTGCAAGTTATCACGCCGAACAGACGTGGTGAAACTGGAAAATGGCCCAAAGGTTTAATATTAGGATGTCTTTGGAAACATTAAATACTCCAGCTGCATGGATTAATATTCTTTGAATAACTGTGTTGAAACATTGCCTCCGCATTGGTGTTGTGTGGCACGGGAGTCTCGGCCTTGCTGCTTATTAGGCTATAGACCTTTACAGCGCGTCTTCCAAACCCAAATTAGAACTGTATGAAATGTGTAAACTCAAATGATGAGGCAGATCTGATGTACACAGCAGCCTAATTAGTCTGTTTAGATCTCTGAAATGCCTCCTTCTGTCAGAGAAGCTGTAGAGGGCAAACAATTGTACTGAAAATCTACAGTAAATTTGTTTGCAGATATGAAGTCCTATACCACTGACCAGAGAATCAGATCTGGACTTTGTACAGAGTTGCCTGTAACACACAACAGGAGATGTGTCTGTGTCAGACTTGTCTCACATATTGGAGATACGCAGTTTGATTTAGGTGTGGGAAAGGGGGTTGGGGGGGGCGGACAGGATGTACAGGATGTAGTCACTGGGTATTCTCCAGACAATTCCGTGATCTATTAACACATGGCCTCAATCAGACATTACATGGACTCGTGAGCTGGCAATGGACAGTCTGTTTTATGTCCAGTCCAAATAATTCTGACATTTGAGTTCTCACTTCTGGGTAATGACTAGATAAATTCAGGGTTGCAGTGCATGCGTGAAAGGGGATGCAGATTAGTTATCACAGATCAATCATTATACCCTTCAGGAAAAAAGTAACAAAAAAATTCCATTTTATTCCCAGTTTTTGGTGGTAATTCCCAAAGCATTTTACCTGCATCGTATGTTGTTTACATTATATACTATACTATTATATACGTTGTTTTGATGTAATTTCCACAATGTCTATTAATCGTCTATTTTAAGGTCATTTCAAGGACCTCTTTTAGACAACTATATTTCATCATAGCTACAAATAATTTCAATACAAACAATTGAGTTGAATACAAATGCGTTTACTGGCAGCTTTCTGCATGTTCCCCTTAAAACCATGCTACTGATCTGAGCTTCAGCAGGTACGCGTAATTACCACCAAGCACGGGGCAGACTACCCAAAATGTATGCCCAAAAAATGTGAACTAGCATGTGTCCCGCTGGAAGGAGCAAAGCATACCCGCTGAGATCCCTGCATTCATCATTAACGTCTTGGAACTTGTATTTAATGGTCAGGTTATTCTAGGTAATAGGACTAAGGACCCTGAATACCATATTAACTAAATTGATAAATTAGCTTATTTTAATCACAAATTTGCACTTTAAACACAGCTCTTAGCTTTGTTTTCCCACGACGAGGCTTCAACGTGAGAACCCGGCTCTCTTCACCAGCAACACACGCATTTGACATTTCCAGGAAGTTGCAAAACAATAAACCTGAACAGGCTCCTTTGCTTAACTCCGTCTTGACCTTAGCCAACGATAAGGAAAACAAACACGACCACCATAAACAATAATTCCCTGCGAGATGTGGAGCGATAGAGGAGAGCATGCAGTGAGGAGGAGGCTGCGGGAAGGCCTCCCAGATGGTATCACCCTGACGAATGGCTCAACGTGAAGGGACGGGCCCGCTCAACCTACGCAGGGCGAGATCTAATTACAAGGCACCTGATAGCAAACAGGACATTTGAATTCAATAATGCTTAGGTCATCTCGAAGAAAAACTGTTTTAACTTGGAACATTTGCATTCTAAGTCCCTTGTTTGGCGAGGCTTAAGAAGCTCAGACTTGATGTTCTTTGTCCACGTTGCCCCTTTGTGTATATCTCTGAGACAGGGGGGTACGTCCCCG
>OLKM01000681.1:38757-61257 GCA_900291075.1 Melanogrammus aeglefinus
ACACACACACACACACACACATACACACGCACACACGCACGCAGTGGCACCGTCATGCGTTTGGCAGGATTACCTCCACCCACGTTTCTCATCGCGAATCAAGAATCAGGTGCGTAAAGCGAAAAGGAAGATGGATTATAAAACTATGAACAGACCATTTTTCGGTGGAGGAATATCTTTGTTTCCCTGCGGCTATCCACGGCCACTGATTGGTCAGTTGCCATGCCATCCTGCCCTCCTCCCCCCTCCACTCTACGACCCCCTGCGGCCACAGCATGGCGGCGGCGGGTTTGTAACCCGTCGTGGAGTTAAGTGACACACCGTGTGTCCCCTTTCTCCTACTCCGTCACTCATCCCCCACACTCTCTCCTCTAATGCCTCCCGCTTTTTAACGTCCGTCTCCTCTCCTCCATCCATCCCACATGTGCCCACACGTACACACACACAGGCACACGTGCACATAGGTGCACACAAACACACACATCAGACACGCCGGCCACTGTGGCGGTCCCTCCTGTCTTTGAGAAGGAAGTGAAAGGTTAGGAGCGGTGATTGTTAGTCGGCCTGTTTGAGGCCTGTCAAATGACTTTAAGAAAGGTCATCTCAACCCGTGAAAAAGAGCGAGAGAGAGAGAGAGTCAGATCAAGAGACAGCGAGAGAAGGCGTGCAAGAGAGATAGAGGGAGTTATAAGAGCCCCTCTTAAGATCCCTGTATTTTTATTGGTTGGGCTCTCAGTCTCTTTAATTTTTTTCCCATGCTTTGATCATTTCTTTTAATTTTTCTTTCGACATGTTGAACACCATACATCTAGGGCAGCCGCAGAATGACTTCTTACACCGTGCTTTCCAAATGAATTTTTTATCACCGTATATCATGTTTCTTTTTTTTTTCCCTCTTTTTCGGCTTTCAAATGTCTTTACTTTGTGAGATGTTTCTGGGGGGAATAGACTGAGCCAGGGATCCCTTCTGCCACAATGCCTTCGACTGGCTTCCCTTTGTGTGCCTCGTGGAAGGGATAACGATCGTACCAGAGACAAAAGTCGAGAACAAGAGGGGTGTTAGTTGGTACGTGTGTGAGTGTGTGTGAGCGTGTGTGTGCGTGTGTGCGCGTGTATGTGTGTGCGTGTGTGCATGTGCGTGTGTGTGAGAGAGAGTTCACACGGAACAGTGTGAACCATGTCAATCTCTGATCAAGCCCGCTTTTTTTTCCAAGCCAACTGAAGAAGAACATAGAGAAAGATAAGGCATGTAGTGAGTAAAACGATGGCAAAGACATGCAATAGAGAGACTTTAATAGTGGAAGAAAGAAAATTATTTATTTCGCTCCTGTAGTGAGCTATAATTCTTCTTATCAGTGGTGGTTATGAAGTACATGTTTCATTAACTTTAAATTATTTTTGTACGATTTTTATTTACGATCGTGTGTGTGTTGGTGTGTTGGTGCTCGCAGCCAACAGGGAAGATTATTATTTTTGTTTTTTTTATATAAAACTGCATGAAAACAATAAATTTTCACGTTAATCATTGTTTTGTTCTCTCTGCAATTATCGAAGCCACATCTTAATTATTGTTACAAATTGCACACTGACAAGCAGAGTCTGTACTCCCCTATTATTGCCCTGTGCTTATTCCTTTCATGTGTTCCTGTCTCTCTGGCTCCATTGATTCTGTATTTTGACATGACATGTTTTTCCAAACTCAAAACCAAAAATGTCAACACTTTTTCCTGGTTGGAACCATGTGGAATAAGATTATGTGATCCCTTTTTGCTCCATCGAAGCGATGTCCGGACTCTTCCCCCTTGCGGTTAATGATTGTCCCGGACACCGCGTCCCCCCTTTCTTTTTACTCCTTCTTGTGCCTGGTTCCCTCCAGAACCGAGATGGCCATTTGGCCACCATGGCAACCAAGACCCTCACCCCATCCCCATATCCGCAACAGCCTTGAAAATGTCATGTCTAATATTGACTCATTTTTTTTGTATGAAAGTTTAATAAGCTATCCAAGAATATAACAGCCCCCAAACAGCCTCGGTCTTTAAAGGGTATATCCGCCTTGGAACGATCCGCCTCCTCCACTTCTCCCCTCTGTCCTTCCTTCCATCTGTGATTTTATCTCCTTTCTGTCCTTTATTTAATCCACCAACAGGTTCTATCTGCCTGCCTCCGTCGGGTATTTCCTCCACCATTGTGCGTTCATCCTAATTCTCCCTCTTCTCGTCGGTCTTGAGTCTTCTCCCTCTCCCCGAGTTCCTTGTCTTTTCCGCCTGACCCCGGCCATGCTTTGATTGATGCCTGCGATGGCGCGTCCCATCCTCTATCACTCTGATCGGCCCATGTCTCAGGTGCTGCAGTCACAGAGGGGAGAGATGGTGTGTAAAGTTAGGAGTGTGAACCCATTGTTGCGTGTGAAGGTGGGAAATTTGGGGGGGAGGGCCCACTGAGAAACCAAAATCACCGGAGTAAACGTATCACACGCCCCTGTCAGAGTGCTCTGTGTCCAACAGAGCACTCACATGTCCCCCCCCCTCAGATTGGCTCCAGATACAAAAGTCCACGGCAAAGTAAAGCAAATTGTACTCACCTACTGTACATTTATGCTGCTGTTGAACCCTTGGGGATCACACAAACATAAACACACACACGCCATCGGCTTGCATCCCGAGAGTCCATTCATATAACAGGAGGATCTATTTGGATTAGCTTCCACTCAGATGTCTGCCTCCCCTCTCCTCCATGTTTGTTTGGCCATGTAGGGCTGAAGGATCATTGGGAGGAGAGGAGAGCCATTCTCTCTCTCTCTCTCTCTCTCTCTCTCTCTCTCTCTCTCTCCTCTCTCTCTCTGCTCTCTCTCTGGTCTTCGACGTCCTCTCTTCTCTCTCTCTCTCTCTCTCTCTCTCTCTCTCTCTCTCTCTCTCTCTCTCTCTCTCTCTCTCTCTCTCTCTCTCTCTCGGTCATGTCTCTCTGTGGACGTGCAGAGTAATTGCAAACGGGGTAGTGGATTGGTACTTGAGCTTTATCAATGGAGCTCGTGTGGCGCCTTGGCCCTTTCAGTGAGCTCCCAGCCCCGGCCCGGTGATCCATCGGCTGCCTTCATTACATCACTCTCTTTTTTATTCTCAAACTCGCTTCAATCCTCTCTCTCTCTCATTCTCTCTCTTTGTCAATTATCCTTCTACTTTGTGTGTGTGTGTGTGTGTGTTTGTGTGTTGTGTTTGTGTGTGTGTGTGTGTGTGTGTGTGTGTGTGTGTGTGTGTGTGTGTGTGTGTGTGTGTGTGTGTGTGTGTGTGTGTGTGTGTGTGTGTGTGTGTGTGTGTGTGCGGGTCCCTTTGTGACCATACATTCAGTGGCACACATCAAGTAACTTTGCATTGTACTTTTACACAAAACTCCTTGCTGCTGTATTTGCCACTATTTTTTTAATTTTTTTTTTGCTGAGGACAGCAGTTGCTGTCAAGACATGGACCGGGCTGACAAGTGGATGTTGTTTGAGTTTTCAGGCCAGCGGCAGTCGGATGACTGAGAGGCAGAAGGGGGCTTAGTGGTTCAGTGTGAAGGCCTGTCGGTTTGACATACGTTTTTCCAACTATCTGACTGCATTATCGGTGCTCTCATGCAGAGCCGGCATGTGGTGTGTGTGTGTGTGTGTGTGTGTGTGTGTGTGTGTGTGTGTGTGTGTGTGTGTGTGTGTGTGTGTGTGTGTGTGTGTGTGTGTGTGTGTGTGTGTGTGTGTGTGTGTGTGTGTGTGTGTGTGTGTGTGTGTGTGTGTGTGTGTGTGTGTGTGTGTGTGTGTGTGTGTGGCAGTGTGTGTGTGTGTCAGTGTGCGTTTATGTGTGTGTTTGTGTGTGTGTGTGTGTGTGTGTGAGAATGTTGCACTGTGTGTGTGTGTGTGTGTGTGTGTGTGTGTGTGTGTGTGTGTGTGTGTGTGTGTGTGTGTGTGTGTGTGTGTGTGTGTGTGTGTGTGTGTGTGTGTGTGTGTGTGTGTGTGTGTGTGTGTGTGTGTGTGTGTGCGTGTGTGTGTGCGTGTGTGTGTGCCGGTGCCGGTGCACACAAGTCTCTCCTCGACTCAAGGCTTGTCCGAGGTGTATGAGAGAAAATGCCTTCAAAAACAAAAAATGGAAAGCGCACATTTTAAGGGACATAAAAAAGGGGATGTTTCTCCTTCCCTAAGGATAGTTCACCTTTGCTCCCCGTCCTGGTTTCAGAACAAATGGAATGTGTGACCATCGGGTCAAACGAAAGCCCGACCTGCGGCTACAGGAGCCTGCAGGCAGCCGAGCCTCACACTGGTACAGGAACTGCATATTAACTTTGATGATGTGCTAGCCAGGCATATCTGCGACTGCACACAACAGATAACAAAGTGGCCCATGCAGCAGTCCTGCCAGCACAATGTTGCATCTCTAAACAAAGTTTTGTCTTCCGCTGTTATTGCTGAACCAGCTGAATGCACTATTAGCAAGACACGCATTGTCTCCCGGAAACATCCCGATTCAGTGGTTTGCTCCGTGCGCAGTGCCCTCGGAAACTGTTGCCCGATGTTAATATTAATTAGCGTTCAAAGATGTATTTATTGGTTTTTCTACATTATTTCTGCACTATTATATATTTTCTTTATGTTGACGTACTGTACTGTGCAGCAGTAATTAATATCTGTGTATTGTTTTCTGTTGGATCTGCAATAGCATAACTGGAAAAATGATTGGAAGTTTTCATGAAAATAGTTTATGTGAGTCACTGTTAATTAATTTCAAGGAAAGGAGGTGAGAGCGAGAGAGAGAGAGAGAGAGAGAGAGAGAGAGAGAGAGAGAGAGAGAGAGAGAGAGAGAGAGAGAGAGAGAGAGAGAGAGAGAGAGAGAGAGAGAGAGAGAGAGAGAGAGAGAGAGAGGAGAGAGAGGAGAGAGAGAGAGAGAGAGGGAGAGAGAGAGAGAGAGGAGAGAGAGGGAGAGGGAGAGGGAAGAGGAGAGAGAGAGGGAGAGTAGAGAGAGGAGAGAGAGAGGAGAAGAGTGGAGGAAGAGGGAGGGAAGAGAAGAGAGAGAGAGGAGAGAAGGAGAGGGAGAGAGGAGAGAGAGAAGAGAGAGGGGGAGAGAGAGAGAGAGAGAGAGAGAGGGAGAGAGAGAGAGAGAGAGAGGAGAGAGGGAGAGAGAGAGAGAGAGTGAGGGAGGGGGAGAGAGAGAGAGAGTGAGGGAGGGGGAGAGAGAGAGCATGGCCATGCAGAGCTTCTCCTTGAAGCACGGTCAACCAGGTGTCCGTCTGTCTATAAATGGCGCCGCACAAACCAGCGGTCCGCGTTTCTTCCGAAACTCGTTTTCAATAAGGAAAGGGAGAAGAAAGAGATGTAATACATTTCACTCCCTCCTCTTCACTTGACAGTTTACATTCAAGCCTCACCTAGCAGAGGAGAGGCGTGTGGAGGTGCAACCTGCCCAGTGTCTCAGCATTTGTCAAGCTTCACAGGCAATAATAAGAGTTCAATCTGGCTCTGCTCTCGCATTGCACGCAGAATGTATGAAAGGACACACTGGGAGAAATGTGATTTTCTCCTTTATTTTTCGCTGTCTTTTGTTCCCACACGCCACACGTGTTCAAGTGTGAGGACCCTATCTTGTATCCGGCGCAATTTACTTTCTACACTGACGCATGTGTCGTTGCTAGTTTGCAACTGGCACAGAGTGTTCTTTCCCCTCCACTGCCACCGGTAAATTAGGGAATGATCTTGCGCCCCAAGGTGAGTTCAGCGAAAGGAGGAGGAGTGTTCTGGCGCATACGTTCCCTGGTGCTATTTTGCAGTTTCAGAAAACAATTGCGCCACAAACCAGGAAATACCTGGTTTAAAGTCAGTGGTGCGTTGTTCAGATGCTATTTTAAGGGCGCATGCATAATCTTGCTTGTGCACCTCGCGCATACACTTTGCTTCTCTCATCTACCTAGCCACACATTCTTGATAAATTATTTGGGAAAGAACTGCTGATACAAAGGCAATTTTTTTTTTTAATCAATGCATCTGCAAACACCGTACAGCAAACACATATTTTATTGACACAGACATTGTGTATAAGCCCATTACTTTTAGGATTGATGAGTATTTGATCGTGAGAAAACATTGTTTTACCGCGAGTGAGTGTTAAAAAGAATTAATCAATGTGGGCGCGAGTGTGTGCGTCCATCTGTTTAAACACACGAAACAAACTAAACACGTAAAGCATAATACAGTCCAGGGCAATGTATATTAACGGGGGGACGCATGCATATTAGGAACACAAGTCGATAACGATAATGCATACAATACTGGTAAGAAACGGTGTTTGTTAACGCATTGTGTATATCATTAAGTAGAACCACAGTTACCGCATATCATCTGTGTGTTAAGTTTCCTTTGCCGAAATTTATTTGAGGACTCAGTATTTCTGAAGTTTTGGAAGAAAACGCTATTCTATGTGTGAATTAGGCCATATTATTTGGCCATAAACTGAGCCATTTGAAGTTTGAAATTCATGTGGTCATGCATCTCTCATCGTAGACTGCAACGTCAAAATATCAACTCGTCAGATTCAAATGCGCTCATGGCTCTTAAAGGGGATGGGAGATGGCACTCTCCTTGGTTTATTGCACGTTACGCCCAAACCACACCTCTCGGTAATTAGGCTACTGCAGACAAACCCTTTTTAGATTTGCGCCGGGCGCAAGAGTCTTTAATGTGCCGGTAAAATAGCAACATCACCATAGAACCGCCCACAAAGCTTGGCGCTTGGCGCTTCTCACTTGCGTTTCAGACCGTTAAAATAGGGCCCTAGGTGTTGTAGTTCTACCTAGCTTCATCTGCTATCTCTTTCACTTTATCTCTATCATGCCTTGTCTCTCTCTAGACTCTTTCTTTGCATGTATCTCCCTCTCTTCCTCTCTCTCTGGCAATCCAACCAAAGGATCTTGTTTGAGATACAATATCCAAAATAACAATATCATATCATCAAACATGTTAATGCATTTTCTAAAACCACACATGTATTCAGCGTGCAATTAATTCCCTTCCCATCCCGCAGTCAGACCCTCAATTATGAACATGGCTTTTCACATAGAGCTGATGTTGTGATGGATGAATGTCTAGTGGCTCCCTGGCGTCTCTCTGTGCCCCTGAACAGTGCTCTCACAGGTCCAGGGGAAGCACACCTTGTCCTCGGAGCAGAACACCGACCCTTCACAAGGAGGCTCCGTCGTCTCAAGGACGGGCCGTACCATTCCCCCCATTAGCCGAGGGTTCTGATCTTTGTAAGCACAAGGCATTGTGTTTAACGAAGGTAAAGGCACTGTGTGTGCGTCTGAGGACCAGGCTTCTTCCGGAAATTTCTTCAGAAGTCTTGATGGGGTGATGGGGATCATACATGATCCCCATCATCGTCATGCTTTGTCTTACATTCACATTTACATTTGTGGCATTTAGCAAATACTTTTGTCCAAAGCGACTAACAAGTACATTTGTCAGAAAAAAAAGAAACTATATCTCGCTGTCGGTACAGCAAGGATGTTCATAGATCCAAGTGCCAAGCACTAAGAATTGTTAGGTTCAACCATTCACCGTAGAAAACAATGATAGCTAGGATAAGATGCTACACAATGCTATTTTAAGTGCAAAGATATAAAACGTACAATAAGTGTGTACATTAGATGCCAGGATGCGCAACATACAATAAGTGCAAAGAGGGGTCTGGGGGGTCCTTTTTGTTCTTCTTTATTCACCGTTCACATCACATTGGATGAATGGGACTGTGGAGACCTTATTCAGGACTAAAGATGGGTTGGATGGGGTGAGGTTGACAGCCAGCGGCTAGACACAGAAAAAAGAGAATATGAATGCAAGGAAAAATGGAAACGAGTACAATGTTAGTGGTCATTCACATCTGCTGTCTGAATATTTGCTCCGGGGGAAGATATGAGGGTATGAGATATGATCAGACCGGGACAGTGATATTAGGAGTTCTTTCATATGCGCTGCTTCTAACGTTTTTAATGCAGTCTGATAGGCAGAGACTTTGAACGTCAGCTAGCCAAATGGCCTCAGCGCAGGAAGCCATCACTGACGGGGAGGGAGAGAGGGTGAAAGACAAAGAGAGGGAGTTGAGAGATGAAAGAGGGGATGGTATAATTAATGGTGAGGGCAAATAAAATATAGAAGCCATTGCAAGGCACACATGCATACACACACACACACACACACACACACACACACACACACACACACACACACACACACACACACACACACACACACACACACACACACACACACACACACACACACACAGATATACACACACACACACAAACACAAAAATAGAAACACACACACACACACACACACACACACACACACACACACACACACACACACACACACACACACACACACACACACACACACACACACACACACACACACACACACACACACACACACACACACACACACACACACCAAACACACACACACACACACACACACACACACACACACACACACACACACACACACACACACACACACAAACACACACACACACACACACACACACACACACACACACACACACACACACACACACACACACACACACACACACACACACACACACACAAACACACACACAGATACCCCGCCAGTCTCATGTTTTGTAGTGTCAGGATTTATCTGACCCGGGGCAGCCAGACGGCTGCAGATATGAATGTGCAGTAGGCCGTCAGCAAGGCAGCATCAAGCAGTATCGATCTTGATGCTGCAGAGACTA
Source organism: Melanogrammus aeglefinus (assembly GCA_900291075.1). NCBI lineage: Eukaryota > Metazoa > Chordata > Actinopteri > Gadiformes > Gadidae > Melanogrammus > Melanogrammus aeglefinus. The sequence continues at coordinate 47,538 of OLKM01000681.1, forward strand.
CACTGCTGCTTCCACTGCACACTTCTCCGTATACCCCTTAAGGTTCCACTGGGCTGCTACAGTAGACAGAGTTGCAGCCTCGGTTCACCGCTACACCTGGACTCTTTTCCCGATGCAGCACTTAATGAGCCTTTCCAGGGCCGTTTTTAGAAAATAGGGGCCGAAGGCACACCGATACGCTGTCTATTTTATTTGCCAATGCAGTGGTTTGACAAAACCTGAGTGTGTGTGTGTGTGTGTGTGTGTGTGTGTGTGTGTGTGTGTTGTGTGTGTGTGTGTTGTGTGTGTGTGTGTGTGTGTGTGTGTGTGTGTGTGTGTGGCTTGTGTGTTGTGTTGAGATTGCGTGTGTCATGAATGTGTGTGTGTCAAAAACACTGGGTGTTTTTGTGGATATATGTATGCAGCCGTATTCTGTATTTGAATTAGTACTTTTGTATTTTGTGCATGCATGTGTATGTGTATGTGTTTGTGTGTGACTGTGTGTGTCCGTGCAAGCGTGTGTATGGGTCTACAGTACATATGGACAGCGGGGACATTCTGCTGAGGCAGCCTTAGTCAGGTAAATGATGAGAATGACGCTGATATAATGGAGATGCTAATAGTGGCGAAGGCCATAAAAGTGTGTGAAGTATCCTTCCCAGCAGACTTTGGGGTTGAGGTGGGACTGCGACTAACTGCTCCGGAATGTATATGGTGGCCATTACAACTCCTCTACGTTCTTAACAAGGATCATCATTCAGAGTAAGACAACCTAGCAACGTCTGAAGCAAATGTGCCTGGGAGCTTGTGTGTGTGTGTGTGTGTGTGCATATCTTTGTGAGTTTCTTACGTTTGTGTGTGTGTGTTTGCTGCATGTTTCTGCACATATGCGTGAGTGTCCACGTTTATGTGCATGTGTTTGTGTGTGTTTGTGCACGGGTGCACGGGTGTGCATGTGCCCCCCCTTTCCTTGCGTGTGCGTTTATGTGCGTGTGTGTGCGTGAGCACAATCTTGCACTGGAAAAAAAAAAGTGAGAAGCCTACCCTTTTCCGAGCGTGTCACCGCTGATTAAGGTCGGCAGAGTTCGCAGATCTACGAACTGTCTTCTCTTGTTGTCTCTGGAGTAGACAGCTGTGTCACACAGCACACCGTGGGTCACTCCCCTGCAGCCTCCCAACGGTTAACACGATGTGACATTTCTCCATTTATAAAGTTGTAGGCCGATAATTGCTGATAAAAAGGATGTGCTACCCAGGCCAAAATGATGTGCCTTACCTATCGCACCCGGGCAGGCTCTGTTCCTAAAGTAATATCTGATACTTGGAAACATCTTTCATCTTTATTTTCTGACACGCTGAGATCTCTAAGGTGGTTAATTAAACGCCGGCGCTCAGAGATATTCAGGCGAAGAAATACAAAGTAGACGGGCAGATTCAAGCCATTTATAGACGCATTTGTAGTACTACCCAGCTCTGTCGTCTTCCATCGATGAGACTGATTGGTTCATGGTTCCTCGAGTCTGTTCTTAACTGTAAAGGAGAAGCCGGGCAAAAAGTGGAGAAGAACATTGCACCGTTCACTATTCAGACTGCAAATTGAAAGGAAAAGGGAACAGATGTCCTGTTTTTTTCATTTTAACTGAAAGTCATTGCAGCACAACACAGAGTCTGATCTATGCACTCAAATTCTGGCCTCTTTGAAATATGGCTGTGGCCTTTCCTCCACGGATTTACGGTTCCCAATGAATGCAATCAATGTAAATAGACGACTGGGTGACTAGAGATGAGCAACATGTTCTCTATTCACCCTACACTGATCCTTAGTACGATGGTTCATGGTTCAACTCAGTCATGGTCAAATAATCGTCATAAGCTAATACATAAGGTGGGTTTGGTGCAATTAGAGGGTACTCAATGCATTATTATTCAAGTATCATCAACGGGCGCCCTCTGTGTCAGCCTTTAAATTGAAAGTTATTTAAGATAGAGGAAGCCATACTAAATGATTAAAGAAGCAGGAATTAGTGGCTGTAATCATTCACTCACTTAAAGCATCATTATGCTCGGAACTTCTTGACCTCCATCAGCCAGGTATCTTGCCAGCGTTTAAAACCCTCCCTTCGGCACTTCCACCAAGAATATTTAGACACTCTCTTTGGTTAGTATTCAGCGTGTATATCTAGCTGCTGCTGGGTGCTGGTATTAGCGGTATAATCATCATCAAGCAGGAATCCTGGGCGTTTTTGCCAGACTAGAGAAACAACACACTACACCCCCAAACAATGGCTAGTGTGAAGTCTGTCAGGTTTAGGAGAAAAGGTGTTTCAGACTTTGTGTCTGGTTAGGGCAAAGCAATAACCAAAAGGGTGTATCGTGAAAGAAGATAAGGGAGGAATTGCTCAGCAGTCCACCTGCCTTTCCATCTGTCTGTCTGACTGACTGTCTGTCTCTCTGTTTTTGTCACCTCGATATGTCCTTCCTATTTCTTGTTAACTTTATTTGACAGAAAATAAATAAACAGAAACACCTCCCACTGACATTGGCACACAAACGGGTGGCTGTTACTTTCTTACTGTCTATCTGTTCCACAAATACACACGGACACACGTACATATTTACAGAATGGAAAAACCCAGCTAGCTTTGGGAGTATTGTGCCGTGTTAGTTTGGGGAACATGCTAGCCCTCTTACAAAGCCTTCTGGTGAACACTATATATCTGGCAAAACCATTCTGATAACAATCTCGGACGGAAGAGGAGACGGTAATTTGTATTGTCTACGTATCATAACTCTTTTCCCTCTTAGATTGTTTTAGCGCGAGGAAAGGTTAAGAATGATGATTATCTTCAAATCTCTCCGATTCAAATCTCCATTGCGGTGGCGACAGAGGGAGGACGCAGCCTGTGTCACTCTGAGCCCATCTGCTTCGGAACATTGGCTGTTAGGAAAGGAAAAGGAGGAATCCTGTGTGATCCGGTTCCGTCTGTTGTCTCTTCCAGGTTCCTGTCTTCCTTTGCGTGTTTATTCTTTATGTCTCAGTTTCTTACAAATGCTAGATTTGGCTTCTGGAACAATAGGGTTGTAAACAGAAGCATAGCAAGTGCACGTGTGCGTCCGGAATACGTAACGCATCATACATAAAGATGATAGATTGATAGATTAATGGATAGAAAGATAGATAGCACACCTCATCTCAGACAGTATAAACCCCCCTCACACACACACACACACACACACACACACACACACACACACACACACACACACACACACACACACACACACAACACACACACACACACACACACACACACACACACACACACACACACACACACACACAGACACAACACACACACACACACACACACACACACACACACACACACACACACACACACACACACACACACACACACACACACAAACAAGCAAGCTCAATTGTGCACCTCCCGCTGGGCTGGGATTTAATAGTAAATGCAGCGCACTGCTCCCCATCGCGATGGTGATGGGCAGTGCTGCACCTACTGCTGTGCCTCCTCCTCCTCTCCTCCTCCTCTTCCTACTCATCCTCCTGCTGCTCCTCTTCCTCCTCCTCCCCCAACATACAGGGCTTTAACAAGGGCGGAGCAAAGGGCGGACTGAGGCAGAGGGGAGGAAGGTGAATGCTATGCTCCTTCATCATGTGGTTGAGCTCCTAGCGCTGCTACTGCTACTGCGCTGCCTCTTGCCCTGAATAATGAAGCTGCATCCCTGTTGCACACCACTCCCTGCACAGCGGTAGGCCGCTCGTACAGCATAACCCGCCACACGATAACCACCACCATCACCACCACCTCTCTCTCTCTCTCTCTCTCTCTCTCTCTCTCTCTCTCTCTCTCTCTCTCTCTCTCTACTCCTTTCTCTCGTACCCACCACGCCCCCCCTCTCTCTCTCTCTCTCTCTCTCTCTTCTCTCTCTCTCTCTCTCTCCTACTCTCTCTCTCTCTCTCTCTCTCTCTCTCTCTCTCTCTCTCTCTCTCTCTCTCTCTCTCTCTCTTATTAGTTTGAAAAAGGGTAAAAAAGGGTAATATGTTAATGTGAACAGGAACATTGTACAAAGAAAGTTATACCTATATGAAACAAGATAGAGCGATGTAATGCACCAGTTAAGAGGAAATTGCTATTTTCCGCCCGCAGGTCCTGGGCAGGTAAGTGAAATAGAAGATATAAATAGAAGAACATATTAAAAGACTAAATCCACTATGGTACTCAATAAGGGTATAAGAACAACCTCCTCATGGCTGATTACTTACGTGCTTTCATTTCCTCCATTCGGCCACTGGGACACTCAGTGTTGGAAATCTCAAGTGGAACAGCCAAACATTCTCTCCCTCCCTCTCGCTCTCTCTCTCGCTCTCGCTCTCGCTCTCGCTCTCGCTCTCGCTCTCGCTCTCGCTCTCGCTCTCGCTCTCGCTCTCTTTCTTTCTCTTTCTCTCTTGCCCTGTCCATTGGGGTGCATAATGGAGTACTTGAGAAGGGCCTGAAATAGGATTATGATCAATGAACAATAACACAGTATACTCCATTTGGTCACTTAGACACTCAATGGCCCCTCGTGCAAGAGCATTAGCATATTTGTCTCTTAGCTTGATCTAAGAGACAAATAGAGCATATAGGTGAGACGTAACACCTATGTGTGTACGTTTAACTTGTACAACAGTGTTCCGCTCGTTTTGACATCAGTATGTTTTTTCAATTGTGTTCTACATTTTTTGCCAACACTTTACATTAAGACTGCAATAATAAGACATTAATTAGCATAAAATAATCCCGTAATTATTTTGCATCATTAAAGGGGTTAGTGTGGGTGGGTTAGAGTTAACCCAGATGTTTTGAATCTAACATTTGTCAAATACACGGAAAAATGACAGTTTGGCCAAACAATGTTGCTCTGGCCAAGTCCAGACATTTTTAGATTGGTTGCGTTCCTAAGAGAAGATTCTAAATACATGTTTTTTTGGTAAATGGGCAAAGAGCTCATTAAACGCCCATAAGAGTGACTTAAGCACAAATCGATGCGTAGTACCAGTGGTTCTTGCATGAGGGCCGATGTTTGCAATCTGCAGAGATAAATACTTGCTCTCTCTCTCTGTCTCTCTCTCTCTCTCTCTCTCTCTCTCTCTCTCTCTCTCTCTCTCTCTCTCTCTCTCTCTCTCTCTCTCTCTCTCTCTCTCTCTCTCTCTCTCTCTCTCTCTCTTTTGGAATAATTAGTCAGTATTCACCTATCAAGTGGGGTGCATAATGGAATTCTTTAGATGGTCCGGAAATAGTATAATGATCCATCGCAAATAATGTATGCACAATAGTTTCCTGCACTTGTCCAATTAGACACTCAATGTGGACAATGTCCATAGATCCAGTGGAAAAGCTGCACTCCTACTTCACCTCTCCCACCCACCGCATTTCTGTCACACTCCCGGAAGTCCAAGGTTTTTTTTTGGGCCGTGGTCTGTTCTCATTGTTAATTCATCAGTTGCTATTTGTGAGGTAGAAGTTAGGATCTATTCCCGGGTGGCCGCGGCAGTAGTGTCCAACAGCTTTGTCAGCGACACTTCCTTTCTTAATGATCCGGCCTCAGGAGTGCGGCAGGGACTGCACTCACCTTGGCCCAACCACCAGCACTACCCAGTGGGACAGAGCCAAGCTACACAAACGCTTCTGGAGAGTGTCCTTCTGGATTGTTTTAAAGACATTCCTTCACATGTAACAACATCCTACAAATAAGTAATAGTACTTAGTGGTGACAACAAAACAGCCATCATTATCTTAACAATCACCGTAAAGCAAGTATGTTTTTCTACTTGGCGAAGCCATAGTGCTTAGCTAATATAAGTATTTACGGAACGTGCAGAGGAAACAATACACTTGGCCATTTTTTTTTATGGTTGTGATTATATTATTGGTGATTTATATTTTGTTTTAGAAAATAAAACAAAATGCTTTACCCACTCCAATGCCCTGTAAAAAGTATATTATTTAATTTGCGTCTCTTCCAAGCAGTGCCAGGAGTGGGAAATTGTATTCATCGTGATATATTTATATATATATACTTTTTTTTATGCATATTTCAGAGACACATTTTGGACACTCCAGCACTACCACTCGAGGCAATTGATCCTTGATTCAGGCGATTTGGAGACCCGTTTGTAATGAGTAGAAGCTTACACCAGTAGACACTCGCTGCTCTCGGCCGATGGATTCCTCAGTGGGTTTGTGTGAATAAGGACAAGAGTTCCTGGGGGAGAATCTTCCAAGTCGTGCCAGTTGTAATTGGTACTTCACAGTTGAGTGTTGCTGAACAAGACTAATTGGAGACGGACCTCTGTTGGCTGGGCCATGACAATACTTTGTAATAGTTTCCACAGCATTGATTCTGTGTTTGTGAGCGTTTTAAAGATTTTCCCTCCTATAGCTTCCCATCGTTAGTAACTTTTTTTTTTATCTTCTTTTATTTCCTTGTTTCACTGTAATTAGTTGGAGTTCAGTTTGGATCTTTTGGCTTTTAAGGTTTTAACCTTGTAGAAAATAAGTCTTCTCTAATTATGTCTGAAAGCGTAGCTTTTAGTTGTCATGGAGATGTTCAGAAGCACATTAGCGAAATAAAAATTTGACATCTAAAGGCAGCTTTAGGATTTGTAGGAAGTAGTAGGCCAACCCTTAGCTAATTATAAGTCCCTAAAAGGACATATAGTTCTATTCAGGCCATCTATTACTGGACACAGTTTTGATCACGCAATCCCGCGAGTCATACTCCTTAAATTTGAGCAAGTTTTGTAACAGTTTGTGTTGCTTCATTTTCAATAATATATAATACAGTTTCCCTAAGGCTGCATAACTAAATAACACACTTTTGTGGCCATTCTTTCTTCATTTCAATATTTTAGATTAAGCAAGGTCAAGAAGAATGACTCTTTGCTGTTTAAACGCTAATTAGTAAAAAGTTTGTTATTGGTCCATTTATTTTAAATTAAGTTTGCCCCCAGGGCTTCATAAAGCCCAAATTGTCCGCCAACTATTGTTGTTGTTTTTTGTTTTGTTATTAACAGTTAATGATTAGTATTAATCTTGCTTTCAGCTTTATTAGTTTACTTCCATCATGCAGGGGACAAAGGCTACTGTATCCTCCTTCACAAATAATCACCACCACTACGGACAATAACAATAAACAGCATGTTGTCTTTTATTGATGTGACCTTTCCTCCTATTACTCGCCTTTTAAACAATGAAGTGGTATTTTCTTAATTTGTTTGCAAATGCGGTGGCAAATGGCTTGATATTTAGAGTTGCAGCGTACGGCAAATGTTTTTTTTGTCTGCATTGTGTTTGTATTGACATAAAGTATTCATGTTGTTTTTGTGTGTTTATAGAAAAGAGTACTTGGGCCACGTTGACAGACGAAAAACACCTAGATTCTACAAGCGTTTTTGAATAGTGATTGAATCTAGATTGAAAAAACGAATCTGTTTACGCGAAGGGCACTACCGTCTCCGTGGGTTTACACATAGGGGGATTGGTTTCAAATCTCTACCATATCCATAGGTTTCATATTCACAGAATGGGATAGGGTTAAGGGTAGGGTTAAGGTTAGTCGTAGCGAACGTGACTTTGACTTTGGATATTGCCACAAATCATTTTAGGACTCATTGAAGCGGAAGAAACATTATGCAAATATGGATTTTTCCTCTACATTTGCATTTAACATCCCCTGGCTTCGTATTGGTTGATTGCCGGTGTCGGATAAGGTAGCACGTTATTTGAAAACGCTTCTCTTTCTGTTAACATGAAAACCTCACTTCAACAGAAACTAATGGAGATATGATCAAGGAAGTGTAATTACAAAACATGGAACTGCATCCCCTAAAACGAGGAAACAGTGGGCTCATCGAGTTGGGCTGTTGGACAGTTACTACGTTTTCTCAGATGCATTTGGTACCCCTGTCCCATTGGTCAGTTGTCTGTCTGTTTGCACCTTTGAAATCCTATAATCGCTTAATGGGTTAAGAGAAAAGCACAGTGCAGAACTCTTAATGAGGAGCCCTTGAGGCTCACAAGTATTGGAACAATTTGTTAAAAAAAAATAATAATTAACATATTTATTTGGGAGATGTGTTTGTGTTGTTTGGTTTCAAAGGCAAATAATCATTTTGAACCATTATGGGATAAAGTAACTATGAGATTCAACACATTTGTGATCTGAATAATATTGGAAAACTCTTTCATAACTTTAAGAGCAGGCATTATGGGCTGTTCTTCGTACCTTGCAAATCACAATGTGCTGTCGACACTTTTCTTTATAGGGCTGCAAAACAAAAACCTCGAACTGTTAATCCACCATCATGTTGTCTGGTGCACAGCTACATGTTTTATTTGCCTATCACTGTGCCAAGCTTCCACTTTCACTGCATATTTAATGTTGGGTGTGTGAGTTTTTACTCTGCGACGCCCATACAGTGTCCTTGAGTCTGAGGAATGGAGTTTTAAATTAAATGTGTTAGATATCATATTATTTACGGCGATTCTGAATGCAGAGTACACCGTGGAATATCTATTGGCTTTAGCATCCACTTAAACGGGGCAATGTAAACTAACAAATTAAGGAACAAAATGCAAACCTGGAGGAAAGAAGGCCTCTATTACAGTCATTCTTTAAGTTTCGTTTAAGATAGATACGTTGCTCTTGGGAAGGCCTCTCTTCAGTTGTCGGTATATTTGACACCTTCAACCTCACCTCAATTCTGACCGTAGCTCTGCCTCGGCCTCCTGAGTGTCTTACTTGATTGTGCATCAACACTATTTATAACAGAGGATATGATCGGGGTAGACATTTCTCCAGTGCTCTGTGTTCTTCTTCTTCATAGCTGTCTCCGTATTCTTTCAGCGTATCCTGCCTCACAGCACTTTCCAACCCTGCGCCACCTGGCCCACTTTTCTCTTTCGTTTGGCTGATTGGTTTTTTGCATTTGTTTATGTCATTGTTGTTTTCTGTCATTAATATAATCCAAGTTCACTCTGAGCATTTCTGGCAGAAGATATGACGGTGAAACGAAAAGGATTAGTTGAATTAAAAGTGGCCGTAGATCTATCAGAGTACTCTGTGTTATCATACATTTTCAGTGTATAGATCTCATCGGCTGGTACTAATTTAAATTTATATTCCTTTTTTACCTTTATTTTTGACTTTTTCATTTTACCTCCCCACCGGCACTTGTCCAATTCTTTTAATTTATTTTAATCTAAAGCAAGCATCTACATAGAAACGGAACGAAAAATATTGTTATGGATATAATTAAAACCCACTAAACCTTTGCCTTGGAAGCAAAGACAGTAGAAGAGTGTAGGAAGTGTAATAAAATGTGTGTAGAAGATCAAACAAAAGGCCATGATTTATTTAAAGAAAAATAATACTAAGGTATGCACTATGTTGAAAGAAAATGAATCAGTTGCAGATTCAAATTAAATATCTAACATTTAATTATCAGAGAGCAATTCATTAAGCCCTGTGGGGAATTTGCATTAAGCATGAAGCCAGACTGAAGGCAGTAAACAGAATCATGTATGCAGTAAATAACCCTCCGCTGCCAGACCCACAGGTTTTAAATAGCAGGACGGGAATCTCGCTATAGCACTTGTAGGCAAGCCAACGTCTATCGTCCCATTCTTCGCCTAGTTCTTCATTCTGGAGTGGGTCGCATCTGTGACCCCCTTCTCTGAGCATACACAGGCTGAGCAGCACTCAGTTGATACATGGTAAACATCTGACTGCCTTCTGATCTATATTACATGGCACTAATGTTTCCTGCAATTATTATACACATTCATTTTATCGCCTCGCTTAATTACAACCCCAAAGGGGGTTGGGGTGAAAGCGTTGATGGTTGTATTTGTATTTTATGGATATGTACTTCATTTTCTCTCAAGGTGATGGTCATACGTGTATGTGCATGCAAGCCTATTAACACAACACAGCAAGGCAAAGCCATAATTGAGGGTCAACATGGTAATTGAGGTTCAAATTTGACCGTCAAGAGCAAACAGCTGTCGATGAACGAGGGAACATGTCAATTGATCAGGAGACCTGCGGTGAACTGGCCCAGGATAAAACAATGATCGCGACATGGAATAAGTTGCTACGTTCTGGGTGGGCATAGCCTAGTAAAATGGTGGGCGATCTCTGACCTTCTCAGCCGTAGTGGATTAATTACTTAGTCTTAAACAACGGTAAACCCTAATTCTGTACGTTCAGCTAAACCTGTAGATGAGCAGCCTAATGAGAAAACTCATCGGGTAGCAGTGAAGTTAGTCAAAACAGATGAAAGTAGACCAAAACCAGTGAATCAGATGGTTCTTCCCTCCCTCGCCCCGCCTCCCTCTGCCCTTCCCAGATATTGAAAGCGGTGCATGATGAATAATGCATGTACGCTCTGGTACCTAGATGATATTGACTGCTATTGTAATCCGATGCCCGTTAGATGGTGCTGCCTTTGTCTTTCTGCCATTCCGGCACTGACGTCCCTGCTGACACCCTTATTGTGTACCGCTGTCAAAGATCTAATTATCTGTTTTCCAACGCTTTGCACTCTATGATTTTGTCTCCGGGCTTATTGTTTATTTCACCCCTTGCTCCCCACCCCTACATTCTCACTTTGTTTTCTCGGTCTGTAATTGTACCGTTAAGTGTTTAGTTTTTAGAAGCTCATCCATGACTAAACATCTGTCGGGGTTGTGACGCACAGTGAGGGCTGTGGACGCAGTCAGGAATAACATTCAGGGCAGGAAACACAAATAAACGACAGCTTAATGTTACTGAGGGAGTCGGTTTTTAATATTCGCCTCTCGATTATTTATGTGTTTTGGCTGTTTGTTTCTTCGACCTAAACATCAGGGGTAATTAGAGGCAGCCGTTGCAACAACCATTGCATTAATTTCCCATTCCGAAGTGAACACAAACAGAAAATGAACAGCATTTATAAGTGAGGTACACGTTGTATTTGATGTCGTTTCTAGGAAGTTATTATATTTTCTTGCAAATATTTGCAATTGAGGTTAATATCTCCCTCTTCACGCACAGTGCATACAACACTTCATTTTCCATGATGGAAACATTTGTTGTTCTCTCCAAAATAATGGCCCTACAGAATTTCCTGCGTTATTGCGTCGCTAAAATTGATTGAGTGATGAAGTTGACGTTTTCCACCGAATAAAAATGGAACTGCAATCACACGGAGAGAGAGAGCGTTTCTCCGCGCGGCTCGCGTTGCTGTTTGTCTGGATCAACCACCGCTAGCCAGCAGATGCCTGTGGTCTTCAGAGGCCTACGCTCTGGCACTGTGAGCTTTATGCCCCCTACCCCACACACACACACACACACACCACACACACCACACACACACACACACACACACACACACACAGGCACACACACACACAGGCACACAGGCACACACACACACACACACACACACAGGCTCACAAAGGCACACACACACACATGCACCACACACCGCACACACAACACACACACACACACACACACACACACACACACACACACACACACACACACACACACACACACACACACACACACACACACACACACACACACACACACACACACACACACACACACACACAAACACAAACATACCCACACACATACACATACACAGACACACAGCCCCAAACCGCACCACCCTAGTGTCCTGCCCCCCTCCTTCACCTTCCCTTTCATGTGCCCACAGACAGAGCTTGAGGCATCACGCGGTCTGACAAAACGCCGCCATTATCTTAGTGTTTGCGGCCGCCCACACATCGCCTCACATTCACTGCACAGCTAGTCTACTGCACCCCCCCCTCCCCTCTCCACCCTGTCCCCTCTCCACCCCCATACCCAGAGGAGACGGAGAGAGAGAGAGAGAGAGAGAGAGAGAGAGAGAGAGAGAGAGAGAGAGAGAGAGAGAGAGAGAGAGAGAGAGAGAGAGAGAGAGAGAGAGAGAGAGAGAGAGAGAGAGAGAGAGAGAGAGAGAGAGAGAGAGAGAGAGAGAGAGAGAGAGAGAGAGAGAGATAGATAGTTATAGATACAAAGAGGAATACAGAGAGTGGCATATTCCGCTGTTTATAGACTTTCTCTCACCTTCCCTTGTTTCCACACCTATGATCCACACGTCTTATCACAATATGTAACCTACCCCACATCAGGCTTCTGACATAGTGAAGAAGAGGCAGAGAAAGAAAAGTAAAGAGGAAATTGGAATATAGTTGCTCCTTGTTCTTTTAGAACGTGCGTACTTCAGGGAGAATGTGTGATGTTTGGATAATTAAAAAAAAACTTTCCTTGCAGATGTGACTGACGTGTTTCCTCTGTTCCCTGTTTGAAAAGGCTTATCCGTTTGTAAAGAGGAGGTTATTATTTTCCTCTGCTGAGGAAAACCAAATGCTCCTCACGTGGGTCAAAGTTAGGGCTCCACTGTTCACTGCAACGTGACAACATCAGTGGAACGGGAGCAATCGCTGGCGAAATGAAGAAGGAGAGCCTGCACAGTGCTGGGCAGACACCGCCGGGAGGTTTATGAGCAGAGCGGTGGGGGAACAATGCAACAGCAGGCGGAAGGCGTGATACAGTGCCGGCAATGCGGCCATTTAAATCCAGCTGTGAGGCTTGATGCATTTGCACTTTAATGGTGATCATAACTCATTGTGGCGCCGTAATGTGCCCCACATTAACAGTGTGTGAGCTGGTGCTGGCTGATCTGTGCCTAATGCACTATAGCTACAGGCTAAGAGCACTCATCAAACAATGCTCCGCTATTGCTTCCCTCACCAAAAGTGTCTTTTTTTTACGTTTTCCGTATGCACTTGGTTCTCTATGAGCTAAGGTAAAAATACTGGTTTTAATACGGGTTCCCTTCTCTGTCTCTGGCGGTTCTCAGTCTTTAGCCATTAGGGGTCACATTTGCTCATTATTTGCGGAAGTGCGCAGTGGTGGAGTCTCACTTGTCACGAAGCATGGCACCTCGTGATGCTAATGAGGTGATCCCTTGGACGTGTCCTATTGCCTTGGCTCCCTGGGAGCTTGTCAATCCCACTGTGAGCCTCAGTGCCATTCCACTACTGAAAACACCCAGCGTCTAGGAATAGCAGTACCACAGGTGAGTCTTTTGTCCGCTTCCAGAGACTTCCGGATAATGAATGTGTCAAAACGGAATTGAGACGGATGTGTTTGGAGTGAGCGGACGGTCTTGTTTTGGCTCTCCGTCTCAATCACGCCAAACGAACGCCTTATACGACTCGCACCTACTTTGCACAGCCTTAACATCCCCATTACCTGAGCCTTAACCTTGAATAATTAAGTCAGATAAACCCGATTGTCAGAATGTTCTATCGTCTGTCTGAGTGGTGCTTTGATTCACTCCTTATCTCGCCTCTCCTTCCCCGGGAGTGGTCCGTTCCCCGCATTAGACGCGGGTACACTTCAGCGAGGGCTTCTCCGAGTGACAAAGTGTAACTGACAGGGTGCCGCCTTCGTTCAGAAAACCTCCACCCTACCGCCCCGTGAGACCCATGTCTAAACCCTCTTATGCATACGTGCTACCTAGCTACTTCACCCCGCATCATCCACCATCACCACCCAGCACGCTGGATCTTTACTGGGTTCAAGAAGGATCCTCTCTCTCTCTCTCTCTCTCTCTCTCTCTCTCTCT
>OLKM01000681.1:69953-105351 GCA_900291075.1 Melanogrammus aeglefinus
CACACACACACACACACACACACACACACACACACACACAAACACAGACACACACGAATACGCACAGAAATACAACTGAGGCATATCTAATAGTTAATTAGCTTAAGCGTCACATATTATCTGCATGAAGCATTTGGCTATTTCTTTCTGTGAAGTCAGGAGTGGACAGGGAATGTCTTTTTATTTATTTTTAATCTCGGGCAGTTGCTAAGATTGTAAGCCCGCTCTGGTAAAACTACGCATTCCCCATGGATGCCCTGATCAACAGCAGAGCAACTCCTTCAAACCTCCCTCCCTCCTCCCTCTCCTCCCTCCCTCCCTCCCTCCCTTCCCTCCCTCTTCCCTCCCTCCCTCCCTCCCTCGCCATCGAGCTCTTCATCCCCCCTCCTGTTTCCATCCATCTGTCCATCTGTCCCCTCTCCCTGGAGGGCCCCGGCCAATTAACCTGTTTAAACAGCCATCTGAGGGTCCCTCCCATGCCAGCGTCTCCGCGTGCGGGAGAGAGCCAGCTCATTCTAGGATAAGCCAATGAAAACTCGCTCGCCCGAAAAAGCCGTCGGACATGACGCCGAAGCCGTCCTTCGCGTCCCCGCCGGCACTCTCCTCCTAAGTAAATTAGCAGAACAGATTACGGCGTGATTCGTTGTTTTGTCTTTTATTTATTTTTTGTTATGTTTTTTCGAGGATAATTTGTACGTGAACATGCAAACCAGCAGAGGAAAAAAAAATGAAAACAACAACAGTCTTTTGTTTGGGCTGCTCAGCGACGGCACCTGCATGCTGTTAATGTGTCGTAGACAGCACGCTCGCTTCCCCACTCCAATTTCAATCTCTTGTTGTTTGTGTTCCCTCCGTCTCTCTGAGCGCTGCGTTTTACACACTCTATCCTTTAATCCCGCTCTGCGTCCTTTCCCGGCTCCCTCACCTGGATTCTCACACTTGCTTTGGCTTTTCTTTGTTCTTTGTCGGGGGTTTTTCCTTTCCACCGATCTGAGCAGAACGGGTCCTTTCTCCAGGTTGTGCACCACTGTGTTGGCGATCCTGGTCAGGTGACCCATGTACCCTCTCCTCATCCCACCCGTTACCCTGGAAACCAGGAAGTTGAAATGTACGCACACACACAAACGCAAGCAAGTATGTACGTTGTAAAACCTAATAAAAAAAGAGTGGCCTACTGAATCTTATCGTTTTCTTCCCAAGCATCAAGAATCCTCTGGACTAGTCGGCAGTGCTGAAACAACTGAGAAGGGGGCAGAGATTGAGAGAAGGATAAGCTACAGGACCCCTCTGTTCCAGAATAAAAGAGTCCAGCCAAGTCAGGAGTGAATGTCCGGGTAGAGGGACGGCAAGAGAGCCAGAGAGACAGAGAGAGAGACACTTACATGCGCTACCATTGTGTTATGAGCAGAGCTTTCAGGGTTCTGCGCGGTTCCCAAGTCTGGATTCAGGGCCTCGGCCAAACCCTTCTCCTTAGACGTCTCCTGGGGAGGAGGAAGCAGGGAGGTTTCCTGCGACCCCAGGTCCGGTTGGAGCCTCATCTCGTGGGCACAGGGTCTGAGGATGGCAGCTACGCAGAGCTCCACTTGGAGGTGGAGGAAGTTGTTCCAGGTGTATTTAAAGAACAAGCCCTGTTTCACAGCGAGGGGCAAAGTACAACCATTATCCTATAGATAACAGATCAGAGATGGATAGATGAATTAATAATAGCCTGATGGATAATCGTTTTTTTCTTTTCATTTTAAACACTTGCATTTGACAATGTCAAATGCAAGTGTAGCTGCAAGTGGTAGCTGTTAATTGTCCATGCCAATAAAGCTCTATTTAATTTAGTCAACAGACAGACAGATAAGACGGACATGGCTAATATAAAAGGTAGGGAGATATATATGGATGGATAATAAAGATGTTAAGATAAAGGAACACATATTCTGATTAATAGGTCGATCGATCTGTCTGTCTCCATATATATTATATATTATAGACCGTCGTTGCTTTAGTCATTTTCTTAAATGCTTTCTGACTACTCCTCGACCCCGTTGGTGTGACCCGTTCTTTACATTGTGTCTTCAACATTCATATCAATATCAGCAGTTTGTAACTAAGTCATTTGTCAGTCATTGATGTGTCAACATATTTTTTCTCAGATTCACCAGATTGATGCAGTTAAATGCAGTTAATTATTCTCCTGGAGAGGCCTGGACCCCAAGAGGATCCTATGGAGCATATACTGTATGTAGCAAAACTCAAATGGCAATGCCACTAACTATTCTATAAGGCATTACATTATGCAATTTACAATTCATTATGCAATTTAATAATGTAATTTGTAAATACGTTATTCGGATTGTTTTGCGGATTGAAATTTAATTTGAATTTGGCAACACAGAGCGCGTGGCGAAGTGCATTACCATCATAGGGACGCTATAGCTTTTTAATTTGAATAAAGAAACTCAAATAATTTGACAAAATGTTATTCTATTTTTCTTATTATAACTTTTGCAAATTGAATTGAGGATTTTACAAATGACATTATTAAATTGCATAATGAATTGTCAATTGCATAATGTAATAAATTATTGAATAACAAATTGCAAATTGCCGTTTGAGTTTTGCTACATAAAGGCTCCCACAGGATGGCGATCCCCCCCCCGTAGAGCACGGCCCGGGGGCTAACCAGCAGCACGTCCATGGTGTTGAGCTGGCAGAGGGTCTGGGCCACCACGGCGTGGCTGGCTGAGCTGGTGTAGAGCAGCGAGGCCACCAGCCGCGCCACGTGAAGACGCGTGTTCCCCAGGGGCTCCTCCAGAAGACCCATGGAGGTCAGCATGGGACTGCACTGCACACACACACGCACACACACACACAGACGCACACACACACACACACAGACGCACACAGACGCACACACACACACACACACACAGACGCACACACACACACACACACACAGACGCACACACACACACACACACACACACACACACACACACACACACACACACACACACACACACACACACGCACACACACACACACACACACACACACACACACACACACACACACAGACACACCCACACACACACACAAACACGGACGTACGGACGACACACACACACACACACACACACATACACACAACACACAAAAACAAGTTATTGTCATAACATGTGAGAAAAACTTTGCACGATCAATCATAGAAAGCCCATTTTGTTCCTCATTGTCATACGCCGTACTATGCTGTACCAGGTTTAGGATGTTTATTTGGAATGGACAGCATTGATGAGGATCTACTCCCAGAATGGTCTGTGGGATGCACACTATGGGAGCGCCCGGTAGGTCCTGGCGTTACCTTGGGCGGGGCCAGCAGCAGCTGGTGGAAGTGGATCAGTTGTGGTTGGATGGCCAACAAGATACTGCTGTTGACGTTGTAACTTCTCTCAAATCCCTGCGCGTCCATGACGCCGTCCACCCTGGGGTTATACATGACGCACACACACAACACACACACATCACATGAGGGCAACGACCACACAGCAGGTTGGCTCAGTAGGGGCTTAACATCGTCAGACTCATTGTTTGGTTTGAGGTGTGGGGGGGCGCGGGCTCTGTCTGGAGGGGGGAGATAGGAGGGGGCGTGGCTCTGGGGGCCTGATTAGCCAACAGGCGGGTTTGTGACATGTGTTACAAATTACTCATCACCCGCTGTGTTACAAATTACTCATCACCCGCTTTTTAAACAATACTGCAGCAGCTGCAGTGAGAGAGAGAGAGAGAGAGAGAGAGAGAGAGAGAGAGGAGAGAGAGAGAGAGAGAGAGAGAGAGCAGAGAGAGAGAGAGAGAGAGAGACGAGAGAGAGAGAGAAGGAGATGAGAGAGAGACGAGAGAGAGAGAGAGAGAGAGAGAGAGAGAGAGAGAGAGAGAGAGAGAGAGAGAGAGAGAGAGAGACAGAGAGAGAGACAGAGAGAGAGAGAGAGAGAGAGAAGAGAGAGAAGAGAGAGAGAGAGAGAGAGAGAGAGAGAGAGAGAGAGAGAGAGAGAGGAGAGAGAGAGAGAGAGACAGAGAGAGAGAGAGAGAGAGAGAGAGAGAGAGAGAGAGAGAGAGACAGAGAGAGAGAGAGACAGAGAGAGAGAGAGAGAGAGAGAGAGAGAGAGAGAGAGAGAGAGAGACAGAGAGAGAGACTATAAAGATCATGAAGCAACTGAAAGCATAGATAGTGCACCGTGCCAGCAGTTACAAATTCGCTTAAATTGCATTCATTATGTTTTTGGTAGTGAAATAAATAAATGGTGCACCTCGATCTTCTACACAAGATATACTTTTCTCCTCCAACATTTCTTAATTCATGTATTTATTTAGCGAGACAGGCGGATACTGATTTCGTTTTATATGACCATCATTTCTCCACATCATTTTTTTTTGAGCGTTGGTGAAAACAGGCAAAAGGTTAGGATTGGATGGAACGGTCTGGTCGTACTCACACCGGCCGCCGGATCTCCAGCAGGGTGAGGAGAACTTGGACTCCATTCACGATGCAGCTCTCGGTTCTCTCACCTGAGAACATGTTCTGCAGTAACTGTCCCACACACTCCTGCCTGAATAACACACAAATGAACAAGAGCTAAGATCCAAATACACATTGTGACAGTGTGTGTGTGTGTGTGTGTGGTGTGTGTGTGTGTGTGTGTGTGTGTGTTGTGTGTGGTGTGTGTGTGTGTGTGGTGGTGTGTGTGTGTGTGTGTTGTGTGTGTGTGTAGAGCGTATAGACGTCTTTCACACCTCAACACTTATTTCCACTGTTTAGTGTACTAGTTTGGATTGTCCGTTTGTCTGTTTTGGTCATGGAGTTCTGAACACTCTGCGTCTTTGATATGTTCAGACCAAACCAACCAAACAAGCAAGGGAATTACAATTAAGTTAAAAACAGGTGAGAACATAAACATATCTGGGTTTGCCTCCCGTGGCTGACACATCTAGTAGCAGCAGACCACTATGAGGTCGCAGGTTGTGTGGTCCTGATGCCCAGTGTGTGTGTGTGTGTGTGTGTGTGTGTGTGTGTGTGTGTGTGTGTGTGTGTGTGTGTGTGTGTGTGTGTGTGTGTGTGTGTGTGTGTGTGCGTTGGTTCCTTACGACTCCAAGGCTGAGAGCAATGGGTCGGATTCAGAGATCTCTTGCATCTGATTGGCCTGGTCTCTGCTCAGACGAATGATGTCACACAAGGTTTGAGATGCATTGGATTGACGCTGAAAGACACACACACAAACACACACACACACACACACACACAAACACACACGTTCCAGTCCAGTTGTAGTTGTTATAATTGAAAGAAATGTTTAAATAGTTTGTTAGTGTGAATTCATACCTCCTCATCTCTCTCGGGGTGAATGAGTTCTATTAGTCTCTGGGCTAGCTTCTCTTCATTCAGCCACTGTGGATGAGAAACAGATATCACTGTGTGTGTGTGTGTGTGTGTCAGCCACTGTGGATGAGAAACAGATATCACTGTGTGTGTGTGTGTGTGTGCGCGCGTGCGTGCGTGCGTGCGTGCGTGCGTGTGTGTGTGTGTGTGTGTGCACGTGTGTCAGTCAGGTGTAGAGCCCGACCGATAAAGGATTTTTAAGGCTGATACCGATACAAATATTTGGTGATTTAAAAATCCGATATTCCGATATATCGGCCGATATATAATTAAAAAAGAAATTCCAGAAACGTGTAACAAAACATAGACAGATTTCCTAAACATTTGTTATTTTGTAGTTATTTATGAGTCCTCACTAAAATAATAAGGTAATGCAGTTTAAAAATAAACTTTATTTTATTGTTTTATTGCCACAACAGAAAAGTCTAAATCAAATTCATTAAAGTGATAAATAAAATGTATAAAAATACAATCTTAAGATGTGAAAATCAAAGTCCTTTGAACAAAAACACAATAACCCCCCAAAAAAACAAAGAAAGTACAGATAGTTTGTAAAATGCCTAACATCAGCGGGCCGATGTATCAGCCGGACTCTGGTGTAGACGTGTGTGTGTGAAGGGAGACCTACGTGGAGGGTCTTCTGGTGTAGACGTGTGTGTGTGAAGGGAGACCTACGTGGAGGGTCTTCTGGTGTAGACGTGTGTGTGTGAAGGGAGACCTACGTGGAGGGTCTTCTGGTGTAGACGTGTGTGTGTACAGGGAGACCTACGTGGAGGGTCTTCTGGTGTAGACGTGTGTGTGTGAAGGGAGACCTACGTGGAGGGTCTTCTGTCTGAGAGACGCGGGCTCCACACAGCTGATAAGCCGCAGGAGCACGTCCATCATGGCCGACGTGTCGATGTGCTTCAGCACCAGGGACAGGAAGCCCTCCTTCCCCCGCAGGAAGCTGATCACCTAATAATCAGATTCCAACCCAATTTACATCGTATAAAACCCCACCGCAAAACGGGCCTACGGACAGTTTCTAGGGGCAGTCTGCAGACCAGGAACACATGAAATACCAGTCACAATCCAGCCATCGGTCTACAAAAGCGAAGATGAAAACAACATTTGAAAATGTCATTTTACCACGGCCTTCAGCCCTTGATCACCTGATGAACAACAAGGGATTTGTGGGGATTTATTTTGCTACACTCTACGCCACTCGTGAAGCCAGAGGTAAATACCTACCGTAGGTTTTAAAGGCCAGGCCGATGTGTTGAGATTCATTTATATTTCTTTATTTAACTATTGAATTGTAAAATAAAAATAAATGAATTGTACTGATTTCCAGTCAATAAGGGTAAAAAAAAAAAAATATATATATATATATATATATATATACAGTAAATATATATATATATATATTATATATATATAAATATATATATTTTCTTTTTTTTTTAATCGCAGCGTTTTTGATTTGCATATCGCCTTCTATTACATCGCGATTTCGATTTGAATTTGATTAATTGCGTTCAGCCCTACATGACATGCCACCAGGTGTGAGTGTGATTAGCCCCACCAGCCGTTTTGAAAATCGGAGGCTAATCCCACTCACACCTGGTGGCATGCCCTGGGACCTTTAACCGTGCACCTCGATCCACGGAGAGCTATTGGAGGACAATGTCCATGCACGTTTCTCTGGGAGCCTACCTGCTCCGTCTTGCGTGTGATGAGGTTCCCGACGGTCTTGCTGAAGAAGGAGGCCAGCAGAGGGTTGAGCGGCGACGGCTGCTCCAGGAAGCCGTAGAGCGTGTCCAGCAGCGGCTGCTCGTTACCCAGCTTATCGTTGATGACGCCCACGTCACTGGTCAACAGCTCACACGCGATGTTCGGATACCTGCCGCCCATCAACACCCACACACACAGACACAGACACACACACACGCACACACAGACACACACACACACACACACACACACATGCACACGCAACTACTTGAGGACAGAGGATCGAGTTCCTTATCGTGTCCTAGACATCGATTTTTCAAATGGATGCTTTTGATTATAGAGTTGGTTTAAATGTCACGGTGGTGTACTGGCTTATGCAAAAGCATGATGTAATTCACCCTCTGCAATTATAGTTTGTTAATCAAGGAACTCCCAAGCAATATGCTCAGAGGGCTGTATCTTGATCCCATGTTTTATAAAAATATGTTTATTAAAATTGGTGCAACAACTCAAAAGATTATATAAATTGGTGCAACAACTCAAAAGATTATATCTCCATTTGTTCTCTGACCTCATAACTTCTTCTGTATTACATATAACACAATCAATGTCCATGTAACATGTACAGTGAGTGGCTGTTACTTGAAGCGCTTCATCTCCTCGACACCAGCAGGGGGCACTGTGGTGATGAGACGCAGTAGCTCCTGCATGCAGTTGTCCTGAGACAAGAACAGGAGGAGCCTACAACAGGAAACAGGAAGTACACCTTACAACACGAAGGCATCAGACGATGTATAAAGAAAGATGACATGCCCAATGCAAGCATCAGCTGTGACTAGATGAGTTGTCAGAAGGTGAATTCCTGACCTCCTGTTCTGGGCCTTGCATTCTTGCAGTACGTCCTCCTCGTCCATAAGCTCTGTGAGTGTGACATCGTCCTTCTCAAGCAGAGCCTCCAGGTGGGACGAAGCATGTAGGTCAAACTTCCAAAACATGGCTGACGTTATAGACGCATGCAGGCCTCTGCCAGCCTGCAGAGAATGTGGTTGTACAGACACAATTGTGAGATTTCAGCAAATTTACAAGAAAGGCAGGGCTATACTGTGGTCTGCAGATGGTACATGGAGTGAGAAAATGTAATAGATGTGTGCTGTGGGAACTGATGCTAAAGTTAAGGGTGATTCACCATCACATACTGTACATTCTGAGGAAGATCTGGCTTAGTCTCACAAGTCAGACTTTATTTTAATTATTCAAACTCGGATGGCAGACAAGCTCAAATCTGGACAACATTATTTTCACTTTCTTTCACTTCATACTTATTTCAACCAATCATATTGCGAGAGTCGGGGATCTGTAATCGCATAATTGGCGGTCAGCACAAGAAAGTTAACTATAAAAAAATCTCTCAAAGATTCATGTCAACACTGGGTGGAATACACTTATTGAAATCCCCTTCTGAAAGCTTCAAACTCGTGCAAATTAGTTTTGCATAGGTAAAAAACTCAAACAAGGCGCCCTTCCGCCTTATCTGGTTCTGATCTCCGGCCCAGGCTCTATAAATGCTGCTATAACATAGTTGGACTGCTGGATCCGAGATTAGATCTGGTTTAGACTCACAAATCAGATTTTATCTTAACATCTAATGACAGACGAGGTCAGACAGATCCTTGGCCAACAGTGACGGCTAATTCGGCCAGCATCGGTCTACTTAACATTTCCCTTGGTCGGTGCAAAGACAAACTCAAACGTCCTATTCAGACAAAGTGTCTGGGGACTGGCCACTGTAGAAAAATTTGTGTTCCTCCTCCATACAGCATTTGATAATGATTTAATCTTAGGAAGAATAAATCAGTAACATAACAGGAAACAAAGCGTAGCTCCGCCCTTCACACTCTATTGTTTCCGGCCCAGAAACTGCGGTCTCCACCCACAAATGATCCATTACATTGTCGAACATCTGGATCCGATTATATCAGGCTAAACGTTAACAATATGGTCCATTTCACAAACTTTACAATTGCCCTACTCACTAACAATAAAATCATTTAAACAAATTAAAGGAGCATTCAATCCATGCATTGGAAGAGAAAATGTTTGACAGCAGACAATATCTATTTAAAAAGTGTTTCTCTATCGGCTTTATTGATGTTTCATACATACTCAGTAGCGCTTTAAGTATGCATAGGTAATAAACTAGATGCATACACTAATTGAAGATAGTAACAGCTACGTGACGCTAATGCAGGATGCATGGTGGTTAGCCATAAGCAGCTGACATAAGTCGTGTCTAATCCATCACCAAGCTTTCAACAGACAGGTGCTTCTCACACTACCTGCAATGTTCATTATACCGCACAAACATGAACGTGTGAGTATTACATGTCAGGCCCACATCAATAAAAAAGGGCAGTCCAAGATTTCACACTCCCATTAGCAATTACTTTACGAGGAATGGCTATTGCATGTGACCTTGGTCTTAACATACTAAATAATATAATAAGGCACCCAGCCACTGCATGCCTCCTGCTCAGAAACAAAGGAAAACGCCTTGGACAACAATTCACCTTTAAACATGATTTAGGACCATTTCACCTTCTCTAAGATACACAAGCGTGGAGCGGTGCTAATGTGTTGACAGTAACCCCGTTAGTCTGTCCATGGCCAAACATGTTGAAACAAACAGGTGTGTGTGCGCCAAAGGTCGACCACCGCCACCCATTTACCCACCACACGATGTCTGCGGTCCTGTGTAGCGCTAACACCATCGGGTCCGTGTTAGTAGGCCTGTGCTAAAGGCATCAGCTGATGGTTCACAGCGTTATTACACATCCCTAACATCATCTACATGCGTATCATAACATCCCCAGACCGACGACCAGACCTCTCTTTTTTGGTTCGGTTTCAGTCGCCACCAAGGTCGGGCGGCATGTCGCTCCTAAATAAAACATGTCATTTAATCCAATATTTACCCCCTGCTCTTGAACCGCTGGCTAGAAGACGTCCTGGTCTCAGACCCACCTCGACATCCCCTCGACGGTAGCCAGCTAACACGCGTCGCAGGCTCAAATAAACGCTCAGGCCACCGAAGACACAACAGTGGCCGTCTCGCATGTATATATATATTTATCCAACTCGTTTAATCGGTTGTATTCAGCGAGCTGGCTGTTTGGAACGACAGATCATTCATTGTTGGCCGCCAGTGCGCCTTATCCAACATGGCCAGTCCGGGGCTGGCGGTTCACGGCGGGCAGTCAGCTGCTGCTGCTGCTGCAGCTGCACAACATTTGCAGCACATTCAAGTCGTACCCCGATGCAACTCGCACCGTCCCTAGCGCATGTCTCTGCGGACACCCTACAGTGACACTTGGATGGTCATATTGGAACTAGTGTTAAAAACAACAACAATGGAAACAGGGGCTGTAATACTGGGGAATGGCCGTTTAAAAGTGGGGAAGTCGGATAAGGACTTAACGTTACATCACATGTGCACATGGGCACATGGACCAAACTGCACACATGTTATTCTACGTGAAGGCTAACACCGTGGCCACTCTAAAGGGCTGGAAAATGAAAAGCATGAATGCGTAGCTTATATAACATTATTATGAGGTATTTTTCATTTAGAGACAATAATATAAACCACAAGTCGTTATGCCCAATAGCAATTAAGTCGCTTAAATCGTCTGACTGCTATTTATTTGACGCATTGCGTAAAGACAGTCACGTGTGACATTTATAACAATAATAAAGAAGAATAACAGTGATCCAATGGTCGTTCTGTGATGTTAATCTGTAATTGTTGCGAAACGTAGACACACTACAAGTAGGCGACCTGTCAGGCCAGGAAACTCAAGTATTTCCTAATTTGAGTGATGTAAATTTCATATTTGAAACTTATTTTAATTTGGCTGTGGTATGTCTGTAACCAATTGATGCAATTCTGGATTTAGACTGCAATATCACAGTTAGTGTAATCAATGGATGAGGATGTTTGTGGGTGAAATCACGTTATGGGAAATCAATGCATTTTTTTTTTTTTATCGAAACCTCCTTTAATGGACGGCTGCATCTCATATTAACCTCAGGGAAGTTAAATTAATGAAAAAGCGTCCACACGGTCAAGCTCATCATCAAGTTATCCTCCATACATTTGGGCGTCACGAGGTCGCCGTAGTCGCAGAGGGCTCGAATGACGTCAGAGCGAATCGACGCGTAATTTTGTCAACAGAAAAAAAAAAAAGAAGCTCCACAGATCGTGCATGCGCATTACGCACCGACGGCGCGGGGACAAGCCAACATTTTGGGTACACACACACACACACACACACACACCACTCCTGCTCAGCCCTCCCTGCTCCAGCCGAACCTCCGCGGCGCACACACAGTACACACACACACACACAAGGCGTCTCAGTAAGCAAGAGGTGCAAGGCACAGGCATGGCGAACGTTGTGGACACCAAGCTATACGACATTTTAGGAGTTTCGCCGACCGCCACCGAAAACGAACTCAAAAAGGTACGTGGTCGACACCGCGGGGGCGCGCGGAGTGGCGGGGGTCGCGTCGACATCCCTCCTGCCGAGCGTGGCCCTTTTAGCTCACGAGCTAACGTTGGTTCAACACACACACAACACACACACACACACACACACACACACACACACACACACACACACACACACACACACACACACACACACACACCATGCGAAGCGCTAGCTAGCTAGGGTTTTGCGTAGGGCTCTGCGGTGGGGGGCTTCGCCGTGTACAAGACGTTGTGTGTGTGAGGGGTAGGGGGTGCGGGTATGCACCCCGTACCCCCTGGGACGGGAGGACTCAAAGTAATGTTAACGCCACCCAATTGAAAGGGTGGGTGGAGGAGGGTTGGTTGGAGCTGCCTTTAGCTGACCAGCTAATAGTGTTGATCCCTCTGTGGTCGCCCAGTGTGTCCATTCATCGCTCCTCGACTCCTAAAAGTTGGTTTAAAGCATACATTGAAGCGTGCCACTAATGTACACTAACGTGGTGTTGGGAGTGGGTCCTTGGTCGGGTTATGTGTTGTCAGATTGTGTCTTACCAGGTGGGTAACGCTGATGTTCTGAATAGGATTAATGCTACATTAAACCACCATCACTGTGTGATGCTTATGTGTATATATACAAGCTGATATTCACATGATCCACATCCTGATCTTGAATATAGTCTCCAGCTCTAACGTCCATCGTCCCGGCTGCAGAAGCAGGTCGCTGTCGAAGGCTGTCAGCTCAAGCTGCGTGCCTGGTTGCAGTGTCACGGTTTTCTGACAACAGGGCCTCAAACCCGACAGCGACCATCGCAGCTCACGGAGCTTAGCGACGTTTGTTGACTGCCCCCTGAAGCGTTTACCAAGAGTAACCCAACCATATCAGCCTCAAGCTAAACTATTATTAGGGATGTTAATGCTATTGGGTTTGTGGTTTACAGTCCTACCGCAAACTGGCCAAGGAGTATCACCCTGATAAGAACCCTGATGCCGGAGATAAGGTATGAGTCACCAAAACACAATTAGAATATCATACAATGGGGTTTTAAGGGGGTCCTCATCATTTTTAGGAGGAATACGTTTTTCTAAAGAAGATGTCCAGAATTAAATCAATTAATATAATTGAGTTTGTCAAGTTTATTTGACATTATTAATATAACAGTTTGATGTTTCTGTCTAGTTCAAGGAGATTAGTTTTGCGTACGAAGTGCTGACCAACCCCGAGAAGAAGGAGCTGTATGACCGCTATGGAGAGCAGGGGCTGCGAGAGGGGGCCGGCGGAGGTGGGCCAGGCATGGATGATATCTTCTCTCACATCTTTGGTGGAGGACTGTTTGGCTTCATGGGGGGGCAAGGAGGCCGAGGGGGTCGTAATGGGGGCAGGCGGAGAGGAGAAGATATGGTGCACCCCCTCAAGTGAGTTGGCACAAGGCTCAAATGGCCCTTTTTGGGGTGAATCAAAGAATATGAAGCTGCCTTTTTGGGGGATTTTAACTTGATTGGTTATCTGTCACAGAGTGTCCCTTGAAGACATGTACAACGGCAAGACCACCAAACTACAGCTGAGTAAGAATGTCCTATGCAGCTCCTGTAACGGGTGAGTCTTGTTCAATTAAACATTTAGCACAATTAAATCCCATACTTGGAATGGGAGATGATAACCTTAACTCAATTGTGTTGGCTTTTTCATGTCCCCCTCATCCTGTCTGTTGTCTTGCTTGTTGTCCTTCAGCCAAGGGGGCAAGGCTGGAGCCGTGCAGAAGTGTGTCGCGTGTCGAGGGCGTGGCATGAGGATCATGATCAGACAACTGGCACCCGGCATGGTCCAACAGATGCAGTCGGTCTGCACAGACTGCAGCGGAGAGGGTGTGCTGCAACCCCACAAATACAGACGCTAGAATCCAAAAGACTGTAAAGACGAGGGAACTTTATATGTATAGCCCCTAATCACAATTAAGGCTCCCGGGGCTTTACAGGCCACATCTTTAGGACACCCCCCTTACACACTGTCTTTGGCTCAATCCACGGGCAGTCTTTGGATTTATTCATGCTTCGGAAAGGCTAGAAATACTGCTAAATGCCCATTACAAGTTAGCATAGTCTGAATGCACGTCTTACACAGGCCTGCCTTGTTTGTTGAGCAGGCGAGAAGGTATTCCATTTGTAACAATCCCAAACCCTGGAACCTTTGCACTCCTGCAGCAATAAGCAGAACATAATAATACTTAAAGGAGGAGTCTGGTGTAAAACGGATCTGGGATGTGTTTAGTATGATAACGAGTTGGAATGTTCGTTTGGGAGCAAAAAAGCGCATATAGACGCATTCTTACGTTTTAGCCGATTTCTAAAAACGTCAGAATGCGAACAATACCATCCGTAGTTCACCCGTCGATGCCATCTTGTCTTTAAGACTCCATAGGTAGATTGGCGAACACAGAGCCTGCTAGTTGTTCACGGATGTCTCAAGCTCTGTGTTTGCCAATCTACCTACCGAGTCTCAAAGACAACATGGCGTCAGACCGGTGAACTGCTGGTGGTTCTGTGCGTCTAAATGACCCTTTTTGCTCACAAATGAACATTCCAACTCGTCATCATACCAAACATATCCCAGATCCATTTTACACCCGATTTCTCATTTAAGTTAATCACTATCTTTGAAGCAATTATCACAATTATATTCATAAATTGTTCCTTGAAAATAAGATGATTGACTATTGCAGTTAGGGGGTCGACCAAAAGATTAATCAATCAATTGTTTCGGAAAGAGCTTGTATGCAGATGTGCAGGTTAAGAATACATTGACATGCGCTGTAGAACCCTAACGTCGCTCTTCTCCTTCCGAGTGTAGGGGAGTTGATTAATGAAAAGGACCGCTGTAAGAAGTGTGAAGGCCAGAAGGTGTGCAAGGAGAACAAGCTTCTGGAGGTGCACGTGGACAAAGGCATGAAGCACGGCCAGAAGATCACCTTCTCCGGGGAGGCCGACCAGGCACCAAACATTGAGCCAGGAGACATTGTCCTGGTGCTGCAGGAGAAGGAGCACGAGGTACACGCTGGAATGAACCTCTGGCCGGGCGTAACGCTCAGTGTATTGATCCTGGATGGTGCATTATGATGCATCCAGTAGGGAACGACCGATATGGATTTTTTTAGGGCCGATACACAGCCACACAATTACACAACGATGATAACAAAAAGAAAGTCGATTTAAAGCAACATTTATTGAACATTAATCGGAACTCGAATAATAATAGACTATCCAGGGAGGGTGCTCAGATCTGCTGGTTGATTTGAAGCAATGTGTTACATGTCTCATAATAAACAGTTCTTTTTTTCTTTTTAGTATTTCAACCGCGAAAGCAGTAACCTTCATATGACCCAGCGCATTGGCCTGGTGGAGGCTCTCTGTGGCTTCCAGATCACCGTGGCTCACCTTGACGGGCGCCAACTCCTTGTGAAGAGCCCCCCTGGCAAGGTCATAGAGCCAGGTACATGCCCCCTCTTCTGATGCATGAAGGGTGTATGCTCCCATACACGTATGAGGTTGGATCATCAGAGAAAGCCCTTTTTCACTATTCAAGTATGATAAACCGCTCGACACGGGATGAGACTGGGTGAACACGGCGAGTTGTAAATCTTGGTGTTGGTTTGAGGTTGGTCTGACTGTCGCTCTTGGTCCGCCAGGCTGCATCCAGGTGGTGAAGGGAGAAGGGATGCCCCAGTATAGGAATCCCTTTGAGAAGGGGGACCTGTACATGAAGTTTGAAGTTCAGTTCCCCGACAATAACTGGATTAACCCTGAAAAACTAGTCGTAAGTCAGAACACACGCTGCCTGATTTAAAACAACAACAACCTTGTGTATTCTAGATATTTTAAAAAAAAAGGAAACGCCTCCTTCGTTAAGACACGGAGTGAGCTTGTGGCTGTCCCCCCCCCCAGGAACTTGAAGACCTGCTCCCCGCCCGCGCTGAGCACCCCGTCATCTCCACCGACACGGAGGAGGTGGAGCTCAGCGACTTCGACCGGGCCCAGGGTGCGGGCAGCGGCGCCCGCCGGGAGGCGTACAACGACAGCTCCGACGAGGAGGGGGGCCCGCACGGCCCCGGGGTGCAGTGTGCGCACCAGTAGGGGGGAGAGACCCCGTGTACCCCCCCCCCCCCCCCCCCCGGACGACCGCAAAACACAACACAAACGACAAACACACGCACACACCGACATTCACACCTTGGGTACCACTGCTCCCCACACAAGGCCCGAGTTGGCACCTAACGCGCACATTCCTCTCCTCCCTCGATGCCTGGGGGAAGGCGAGTCTCTAACACCCGTCATTCTCATTCTCTCCAGCTCTAGTGTGGCTGGACGTGTGACCAATATAACGTTTATGGACCGCAGTGGTCGTCCGTCATCAGCCAGGTGAATATTCCTTCATCGGCTACGTTTAATAAAACCCTCCGAAAAATCCATGCTAGGCTTTTCCATGTCACCGGGGGGGCAACATGCCCGGATAGTGTATAGAATGCAACTATTGCACCATCTGCCATCTTGTATCAGGTGTAGTCTAAGTCTTTCCCATGCGAGCGCATGGTACCGAATCGCCGCAGAACTCGCACATCCAGGTCCCGTGTCAAGAATGTAGGATGTTGCATTAAGATTTGCCAACGCGACCTTCTGTACCTTTTGCAAGTGTTCCTGCAATCAAAGATCCCAAATTGGTAGGATCTGCCCTGATGACAGCCGTCAAAGCATGTCGTCACCTTGCACCGAGGTTAACGGGGGCGGCATCTCCGGCCTTCCTGTAATTTAATGGGTGATCTTGGATCTGAGAGTGACCCAGCTTTTCTTTGACTACTATATTGAATATTGATATTGATATTGAAGCTTAATATTGGAGATATTTGTAGTAATAACCAACGCGTCTTTGTTGGATACCATATTTTCTCGGGTCAATACCTCTTTAAGTTGCTTAGTGAGACATTAAGAATGCAACACACCAACCCTCTGTTTGAGTTGTACCTCTGTTTGAGTCCAAGACTCGTGTTAACGGATGTGTCTGGGAGCCACGGTGGAAGGTTGCGTTTCCTGTAACCAGTTTTTATTATGTTTTGGGTTTGGACATTAGATCAATTAGTTTTTAGAAGGAAAAGGGCACTGATAACGAATAAACAATTAAGCACTTTCTATACTTAAGTCCAATGACCAAGCACCATCTGATTAGGAAAACCTCTGTGCTTGACTCCTTCTCTGTATTAATATGCATCCTTGCCGTTAAGGAGGTGTGACGCCAAGCGATTTGCCCAAGGACATTTTGACACAACCCCTCTCCCAATGAGCCTGTAAATACTTGTTCTAGTGCAGAGGTGCATCTATGGTCCATTCTGAGGTCACAGCACTTATGTTTCAAAATAGCCTGTTGGTTACCTGTTCTGTTGCTAATGTTATGTGGACATAGAGGAGTGTGGACTGGAACCTCTCTAGGCTGGTGGCATGTATTGTATCATCTTATTTAGGCCACAGACAACCTACAGAAGACTTGAGGTCAATTGCTAATGATTGAGCGTGTTTATGGCTATCTGTCAAGATGACAAACTATATTAAAAAGTTACCATATAGGACCGTTGTCTGTGTTGAATCTTTATTTCTAGGTATTTATATTCACCTATTCTTCCCCAAGTCTCATTCCCGGGTCATTCACAAGACGTGTTCTTTGTCAAGTCATGGCTGTGTACAGAAATGGTCAACCAGTTTGGTTAAATGTTTCTTCATTTAAAAGTACATGAACAAGAAAAGGATTTGTGCATTTGTTCTAAAACACGCTACGATCAATGGAACCAATAAAATCGATTGGAAACACTGGTATTGGATCAGATGCAATCCATACATCAGTTCTGAATTATCTGTTAAACCATTTCATTAGTCGGGAATGCGATGCATGTATGCGTTACACCATGGGGACGGTGGCTGGCTGGTGAAAGAGGTTGACTTTGTGTTATTCTGTGCTGTTCTCTGTGTCTGAACTGGGGACCACCGGACCCAGGAGTTCTTTAAAGCCAGCGGTGTTCCTGACATGGAAGAGAGGAGGAAGTGCATCGCAGTCAAACAACCGTCACAGCATCTGTACATCTTTGGAGCTTGAACAAGGGGTTCCTCACCGGTCTCGTTTGGACTGCATCACACAGGATCTCTCTCTCCTCAGCTGGTCCAGCCGGGCTCGGACCACAGTCTTCTGCTGAAGCTTATCTTCCTGGGAAATGCCAAAAAATGCAAACGCAACCTTTTCAAACCTGCTGCTTCTAATTATTTACATTTACATTATTTACATTGTCCACCCAGGGAGACTCTGAGGATTCAATTGTGTGTGTGAGAGTGTGTAGAACGTCACCTGTGGCAGATTGTGTGTGAGGTGCTCCAGTGCTTCTTTCTGTTTCAGACCAAGCAGATCCTCTTCTGCCTTTTTGTTCTGAACAATCGAAAGTCGCTCCTGAACCTTCAAAAGTTGAAACAAAAAAGAAGTGTAAGCAACGCTGCCCAATACGAACCGAGTATGGTTGATCATCGTTTCTTTCTCCTGACCCTTAGCAGCTGTCTGTCTCTGTCTCTCTGCTGCTTCTCCTCGACCTTCCTCTGCATGTCCACCAGGTTCCGCATCGTCTTCTCCCTCTCCATCAACGACACCGGCTCCCTCGTTTTATGGCCCTTCCACAAACTTGCATCCATCACCCTCCTTTCCTCCGGGAACTCGACCTCCTATTGAGGCAGCAGAAAAAATGGTTGATTCTGGGCTGAGGAAAAAGGAACAGGACTGTCTTTAAATAGTTCATGTCTAACCATGCTGACCGCTCCAGAGTGCTTTTACAGAAGCTGAGCGGACGTTGGCGGAGCTTCCCTTACTGTGGTTGGTGTGACGCTCGTACGGTCCTCAGGCGGTAGCCGTTCGTTTCCTTTATGAGCCCACGGCCCTTCTGCGCTGTGGACCGAGCAGACTTCCACTTCCGTCTGGTCCCTGCACGCCCCTCCTGTCCTGTGGTTGGGTGTCATGTATCGGCTCCGGCTGCGACTGCTGCTGAGTCCCGGTGGAAGGAACCAGGGGCTGTGATGGTGCAACCTGCTCCGATTCTCGGTCGCGAAAACCATGTTCTTGGAAGCTGCCTTCGGAGGGAGCTTGCTCGTTCTCCACCTGGTGTTTGCTGGTGTAGCATTTCAACCTTTGACACAGGCATCATCAGGAGGGAAGAAGTTGCGATTAGATATTTTTCCTGATCCCAATTATGGTCTCAAAGGCCAAACAACATCGCACAACCCTAAGCATTTCAAATACTATAATAATCCTTCAGAAGATCACTCCAGATGGATCACATTTCCTTAGGAAGACAGTGCAATATCAAAATCTGCCAAGCCCTACGCACATCATACTGTAGATACTGTTGACACCACAAACTGTGGGACCCACTTGAACTAGTTGCCCCAAACACCAACCCCCGAACGGCGAACGTGGTTTAATTGACCTTGATCTTAGCACGCTGGTCTGGCGCGCCTCAACAGAGCGGAAGGTCTAAGGACAAACGGCAGACGAAGGACACTGTGGACATCGTAGTACCTGTACCCCGGACTGACCCGGCGGCTGCTCCACCACCACCTCCATGTGCGCCTCCCCGGCCTCGTCCACGTCCCCCGTCCCCAGGTGGACGCTGCACTCCCCCAGACCGCCGCAGACGGGGGCGAGGGTGGCCGCCCCGGAGTGGCACGGCGTCTGCTTGCTCCAGGCCGACGTGATCAGAGAGCCCTGCTTCTCGTAGCCCTGCGGCGCTCTCCCGGGGCTCTCCCCTCGCTCTTCCTCCTCGTAGGCACCCTTCCTCTTCAGGGCGCCCGTGGCGGGGCCCGGCGCCGTCCGAGACGCACAGGATCTCCAGGTAGGGCAGTTCCTCCAGGGCCGCACCGCAGCCTTCGGGGCAGCACAGAGGATGTGGTTAACGGGGGGTGGCTGGGATCCTTACAAGACCATTTGAAAATCAGCCTCTTCTGACATCACAGGTGGGCGTGTCCGTCTAGATGTGTGCTGGATAGATCAGTCCACCAGCCCACCCAGTGGACCGTAGCAAACGCTGCTCATCTGTCCGTCACACATCTAGGTGGACACGCCCACCTGTGGATGTCAGAAGAGGCCGATTTTCAAAACGGCTTGTAACGGCTAACCCCACTCACACACCTTTAAGGTATGGGGCAGGAGTGTGAAGGTTTTCCTGGTGGTGGTTCGGATTGGGATTGATTTGGGTTTATTTCTTCGATATTTATTATTCGTCTTAATACCTGTGCAGAGATCCTGTCTCGGAAAAACCTCTTCAGCGGCCGGTACTGGTCCTGGTACGGTCCTGGTACTGGTCCTGGTACGGCTCCTGGTACTGGTCCTGGTACTGGTCCTGGTCCTGGTACGGCTCCTGGTACGGCTCCTGGTCCTGGTCCTGGTACTGGTACTGGTCCTGGTACTGGTCCTGGTCCTGGCTCCTGGTACTGGTCCTGGTACTGGTCCTGGTACTGGTACTGGTTCGGGTGCCGGTTCCTCGTGTGATGGGACGCTGCTCTCCGCGTTTTTATTGTGAAGGCCAGCACTGCTGTTCAGTTCTGTGATTGGCCCAGCCTGGCTCATCCCTAACCCCACCTCGACCAATGAGGCCTCGGGAACGTCGGGACTGAGGACGTTGTGCAGGTTGGGGAAATGCTGCGTTTGGAAGTCCGACCGATATTTGTCTCTCAGAGCCTGAAGATGCTCAACGCTCTTTAGCGCGCACGCACACACACACACACACACACGCACACGCACACGCGCACACGCACACGCACACACCACACACACACACACACACACACACACACACATAGGCCCATGTATTATTCATGTACCCCGTTCCCAGATGATGTTGTGCTGCGGAGTGGCGTGTCGACAGCAGAGGCGTGCGTGGCGGGGTCTCACCATGTGGAGCAGCGAGGGCAGCACAGTGGAAGCCTGGGCCTCCTGGCGGTCAGCCAGCTGCCTCAGCAGGATCACCGCACTCTCTCCCCATCGGCGGGCCGTCGCTGAGGACCAACCCCCTGCCCCCTCCTGGCCCTCATTCTGGGGGGGGCGCGTCCTGGGCCAAGGGGGGGGGTGCGTCTGCGGTGGTTGATGGAGTGTAGCATGTGTCTGGAGGTTGCCAACGATCTGTTGCAGCCTTCTGAGGCAGCCATCTTTTAAAGAACCAGGCCTTTGTTTTTTCTCTGTTGGGGGGGAAGGGATCAGTAGTCCTTAAAGGGGGCACATCATCACCACCAGGGGTGGGTGTGGTTAACCGTTACAAGCCGTTTTGAAGGATCTGACATCACAGGTGGGCGTGTCCACCTCGATGTGGGCTGGATAGATCAGTCTACCATCCTACCCAGTGGACCGTAGCAAACGTTGCTCATCTGTCCGCCACACATCTCGATAGTATCTGTCTGCGTCCTGCAAGACGGAGGCGTAACTTGCACTAGGAGGCGTAACTTGTTCTTTTCTAAATCGCGGTCCACGCGAGATCTTTCTCTTTTCGCGGTAAACAAAAAGCGTTGTAAATCACGGTTCACACGAGATCTTCATTGAAGTCGGGTCTTCCGATATTCATGACGGTAAGTAAATTTACCAGTCATTTATTACCGGTCATTTATGTACCCGCGCACCACTGCTACATAACAGATCACTTCCGCGATTTAGAAAAGTACTAGACACGCCTCCGACTACAAGTTACGTCTGCAGGACGCAGACAGACCCAACTCACACATCTAGGTGGACACGCCCCCTGTGATGTCAGAAGAGGCACATTTTTCAAAACGGGCTAATCACACTCGCACCTGGTTTTATAATATGTCCCCTTTTGGAAGATATGAAATGTATGTTAAGTGTTTATACTCAGACAAGCCAAAGCAGACTTACTGTCCTTTAGAGGGTGCTGGTTCCCCTGTCCCTCCAGCTGGTGTAGGGAGAGCCCACGCAGCAGTCCCAGGAGGTACTGCCTCTCCGCCTTCTGCTGCAGAACCAGCAGCTGCAGCACCGCCTGGTGGGATTAGGATTAGGTTAGGATTGGTCAGAGGTCCGGATCCAATGTACAGAGTCTGTGTCTGCCTGTAATACTGGCTGGTATAATGGGGTAGCTTTATGGCGCATTTCCACTAGCACGGCTCGGCTCGGTACGGCTCGGCTCGGCGCGCTATTTGCGTGTTTCCACTAGCACGCAGTACCTACAACCGGGTACATTTTTGGTCTCACCTCAGCCCTGGTTCCAAGCGAGCCGAAGCGTTACTAAAAAGTGACGTCAGCCGACTGCCTTCCACTGATTGGCCGATGAGTGTCGTTCACTGGAAGCGTCATTAACCGCGCGACTTTTCAATAGTGTTTTGTCTCGCGGCCCGGGAGTCTTCTCTGGCTCCTCTTCTCTTGCCTTCTGTTGCGACAAAAAGCCACAGGGTGAGCAGCAAACACGATCGCCTCCATGTCCTCCATGCTGTCCTCCTCTGATGTTGTTGTTGTTGTTGTTGTTCTGGTCTTCCGGATTTGTACGTTGCTCGGCGCCGTGTAAATGACGTCACAGCGGTTTCGCGCAGCCGTGTTATGACGACCCCGCCCACGTCGAGGAGGCACCAGTTGTAATGGAAACACAACCAAACCGAGCCGAGCCGTGCCGAGCCGTATCGAGCCGAGCCGTGCTAGTGGAAATGCGCCATTAGTCTGAGCTATGCCGTGGGTTAAATTGGTAACCCTTAGTATCAGACGTGAACCGATATCTCGATGCATGTACCTGTTGCGGTGACACTGAGATGGGGATCTCTTTCTCCTTCTCGTCCTCATCGCCATGAAGCCACTGTTCCACCATCTCCTGCCGGCTGTCCGTGCTGCTGACACACGGCCTGTTGAGGAGAAGGTGATTTCACATGTGGGAAAGACAAAAGCGATCAGGGGTTATCAATTCGGCAGCTTGATATAATTCCTGTTTTCGTGGTGTGTCTGGCCGTCTAACCAGGACTCCCAGAGCTGTCTGGCTGCAAGCAGAGCTCCGTAGGACCTGCCCTCCGTCTGGGCTCTGAACGTGGCGAGCCTGATGTAAAGAAACAACAGCTTCATGCTCTCCCTGTTGAGCCTGCAAAGACAAAGAGCCAACAGAACACAGCGTCAATGTCAATAAAGGCATCATCATTTGCTTGATTGTTTTTGGACATTTTCCCATAAATGAAATATTCCAAAATCAACAAAGAAGAGCAAACAATGATGGTAACCTGATTTGCGCAAAACAATTGTTGTAATGTGTTTTGTACCTTCTGTTCTGTTTTGTTCTTCACATCAAGGGGCCAACTGCCGTACCGAATGTGTCGTACCTTTTGCTGAGGTGGGTCAGTGAATCCATCTCCTGGTGGCGGGAGGCGTAGGCCTCTGTCAGGACTGTCATGGCCGACCAAGACGATCGCGCACCAGACTCAGGGGAGCCGGTCGGGAACCCCCGCCCACGCGTCCTGCCAGGACACAGAACACCTGGACGTCAGTCTGCATTTGCGTCGATTCATATCGTTTTTTAAAGCAACCATTTCGGCGTGTGTGTGTGTGTGTGTGTGTGTGTGTGTGTGTGCGTGTGTGTGTGCGTGTGTGCGTGTGTGCGTGCGTGCGTACGTGCGTGCGTGCGTGCGCTCGCGCGCTCATTACTTGTAAACCCTGAAGGCCCCCGGCAGCTCGGTCAAAAGGAGCAGGTCCCCAGACCCCAGAGCCTGCTCGGCCAGGTCCTCAAGCCCCTCCTTCTCCTTGTCTTGTTGCCATGGCGGCAGGGTCTCCCAGGCACTCCAACCTGCAGTGGGTCGAGTACACAAAGAGACACATGTCCCATACGACACTGAAGGTGACATGTTACACCACCAGGTGTGAGTGTGATTAGCCATCACAAGCCGTGTTGATCGGCCTCTTCTGACATCACAGGTGGGCGTCTCCGCCTAGATGTGTGCTGGACGGATCAGTCTACCAGCCTTACCCAGTGGACCGTAGCAAACGATGCTCCTCTATCCGTCACACATCTGGGTGGACACACACACACACACTTTTTTTAGTAACGGCTAATCACACGCACACCTAGTGTAACATGTCACCGTTTACAGGCTCTCGTGCAGTGACACCACTGACCCCAGGCGTACCGTAGTGCTGCCTCAGCATCTCTGCGTACAGAAACCCAGTGACCACGGCGTACTTCACCTCCACCAGTGAAAGGAGGTCGGCCGGGGTCAAACAACCCAGGGCGTGACCCCGGACCTCCAGCTCAGTCGCACGCCCGCCTCGGGGTGCGACGCTGTGAACGCCTTCGGTCACCAGCCTAGCGTTGATGAAAAACAACTCATTGAACAATAGCATCAAGGGAGACGTCCGTGGTTTCTCACAAGGTGGGTCGGGTTTCACAGAGAGCTTGGTTTCACAGGAGGTGTTCAGAGATCCGATTGTGAGGATACCTGGCCCAGCACTGTCGCGCGCTCCTCTTCAGACGCAGCACACACCTGTGGCTGTGTTCTGTCTGTACAGGTTTCAGAGGAGGTAGGCGTTAATGTCCAGACATGACTGATGATAGTGCATCTACAGGAGAGAATAAAAGTCAAAAACGTGAGCTGTGGTGGAAGCAGATACCTGTGAGAGCTCTGTGTCATCAGAGCCAGGGTGTAAGCAGACTGAAGACGATATGTTCTGAGCGTGTTGGAAGGTGCGTGAATCTGAGCGCATGTTATCAGGGTTTCGCTGATGCATGGGTTCCTGTGTGTCCTTTAGATGTCCGTTCTTGTGTTTCTCCATGTTGAGCAGCTGCTGGGACCAGTATAGCTGGAATAACAAACACAGCGACCTTGTGCATACTGGGGGACTAGGAATGAGTGCTGTAATGTAACGTACAATCTCATAAAGGCCGAGGTGAAAAGAAAATCCCATTTCTACCTCGTCTTTCCTTTCTCTCTCTTTCTGCATTTCTAAAAGAACATCCAGGATGTGTTCACCCACGCATGACCACCCTTCATCCTCCCCAGCCACCTGGCGAAGTGGAAGATGGTATAATAGAAAGAGTTAGTACAATAAAATACTGATGCATGAGTATAAGGGCGATGCACGTGCATGTATGTGATGCGTATTCCATAACAGAAACAAAACAAAGGCATTTGTCCACATTGGTTTACCTTCTTCATAGCGACAAGAACGTCATCTGCCGTCGAGGGGCAGTGGAAGACCCTCCGGTAGATTAGGCTGACATCTTCAGAGGAGAACTTTCCCCCGGCAGACACCCCCAGAGCGCGGTACAAACCATCGACGATGCACGCCTCCAGAGATGAACACAGAAAGGAAATGAGCAAAACGGTACACATCCCAAAGATGGTGTATGGTAAACAATAACAGAAAGCGTCTCACCCTCTCATCCATGTTCCCACCGTTTGTAGCCGGTTGTAAATGATACAGTGTCCCTATGGTTACCACAGTCTTTGGGAACAACATTGGGTTCATGTTACAACCAGGGACGCGCTACCCGGTCATAGGCCCCTGAACGAAGGTCCTTTGTGATCTGATTAAGCCGACCGCAGTCCAGCTGAGGGGGAATAGAAACACTGTACACGCCGCCCCGCGGCCCTGACCCAAAGATAGAGGCTGAGATACCACGCGGCCACTTTCTGTGAGATGTTTGTTATTGAGGACACCTTTAGGTAACATATTTATATTATATGAATGTAGAGGTGACGTCAAGCAAGATGTCAATATAATACTTTAAGCAAAATTCTCAAATGTGAACGATGAAAAACAATTTTTTTTTTGTTTAAGAAATGTACATGTATACCTGACAAATAGAAAGCATATATCAATCTACATTATTCTAAATACCCCCATGTTATGCTCACTTAATCACACATCACTGAGTAAACACATTGTCACTACTGCTTCTGGCAAATTATTAATCACATCCAATTTCGTTCCATTCATTAGATCCAATTACTACATCCATTGGCCTACACGGCTTGGAAAGATGTCATAACATGCTGTGCGATGGCAATTTTGTAACTTTATATGGAAGAATGGCAGTGTTTCACCTCTATGGTTGGAATTCAGTTTGAAATAGAATCCAAATGAACTTGCAGCCATGTGAAACATTTTTTTTTAAAACAAATGGGAATTCAATAGATATTAGATTTGCCTTTTGAGTTGGGTACCAAACTCATGCCACATGCCTCATGCCAATTCCAGCACTCACTGTTGTCTATATTACATCCTTATATTATAAGATCCAGTCGGATCAACAGGTCTGTGATGCGTTCCGCTGCAGATTCAGTCTCTCCCTGCTCGTCGTCGTGACATCGAGATGGTTGTGTTTGGCCTGAACCCCATAATAGCTGCCATATAAATAGTTGGTGGTTTTAACTTTTAGGCAATGCAGTATTCCAAGTGACCTGATGCAGATGTAGCTAATTAGACTCGTCTCCTCGCCGTAGTAGTCTGTAACACTAGACAACCTTGGAGTGGATGTTTTCAGGCCCTTTTCGCTGGTTAACATTTCCTTAAACGTGCTCTAAACATTAACAATAAATAGATGTTCCCTATCAAACCCATGTCAAAATGTTGTAGTGTTTTAGTCATTTGACTCCACAGAAAGGGCACACATTACACAACGATATTTAGTTTTAATATTCAAACGATTATAATACAGCAATAAGCAGTAGTATTACCGTGTCATGTTGCAGTATACAGTATCGGTCCTCGGTGTTCACATAAACAATCGATGAGCTACCAGTACATTTGGAGGGGATGGGATTGAGGTTGAGGTGATATACATAGTGTCTGCTCAGTGCGATCTTTTGGCATTTTAATGCATGTTGGCTTATATTCTGCTACATGTTTTAGAACAAGATTTAACAGAAAAAGGATGTCCAGAGTGAGTAGAGCAAATACAACAATACTCAGTTAAAAGGTAGTTATAAATAATTATTCTCTTAATTTCGTATGCAGCTTCCTTGTTCAACATACGATGGACATTACATTATTCCCGTATCTGTCCATTTGTCTCATATCCCCATCATAAACACCGCGATCAGGTTTCTGCTAAGGAGCTTTAGCGCCCCCTGCAGGCTCCAATGTAACGAAGCAGTAACTAGCTCAGTGTTCTTCACTTTCAGCAGAAGTGTAGTAGGTTATTATTTTGTAGTTCTTTCAGTTACTCACCTCACAGCTCTTGTACCGTGATGAAGGCTCTCCTGATTTTTAGAATATTAAAAGTGTAATATGATTGGGAAATAAATCTGTAAATGCGCCTCGACCTTGGTGTTATGATATTCACAACCCATCAGCCTAGTGTCCTTTTGAAGTATTATAAAGTAGTTACAAAAACAAAAAAAGTAATCTAAAATTGTAATAAAATACAAACTACCATTGTGTCCAGACACTTATTAAAGAAAAGTTAAAAATCACAAAAGAGCCGCCCATAAATAATTATGATCGAAGATAATCACTGACGATTAATAACGGCATGGATAAAATATGATAAAATATGATAAAATATGATAAAATATTCTCCCCCTGGGAATGTAATCCTAGTTCAGGGGTCAATAATATAGGGGTCCTTTGGTTTAGACACTCTGCTGGAACACAATGGAGGCTGCAGTCCTTAAGGGGTTAGGTGTGAGGTGTGTTAGGCAGAGATATAGATATAGATATATACATATCTATATCTATATCTATATAAGTATCTCCCAGTGCAGTCGGAGGTAATCCGTGAACACACTTGTTAGAGTACAAGTGAGGCAGGTAACATGAGGACTCTA
Source organism: Melanogrammus aeglefinus (assembly GCA_900291075.1). Classification (NCBI taxonomy): domain Eukaryota; kingdom Metazoa; phylum Chordata; class Actinopteri; order Gadiformes; family Gadidae; genus Melanogrammus; species Melanogrammus aeglefinus. The sequence continues at coordinate 97,430 of OLKM01000681.1, forward strand.
GACACTATGTACCGCTGTGCAGCCGTCTGTCCCGGGACGTCTCCGTTCCAATAATATGATGGCACTGAAACTCAGCGGTGCATCATGGGATATATTTTGGAAATAAGTGAGCATCACTTGAACACTTTATTTCCTGCCGCGCTCTGGGTACTGAGTAACCCAGAGTGTAGCGAGCCAGATCTGTGCACACCCATTTCGGACACAAAGCGGGCCCACCCTAGCAGTCTAGTTCAGTTCTGTTTACTGTACAAGGCGCCGGGGGACCCCTTCAAACCCAGCCGGGGCGTCGTGGCGTGCGCCGCTCGGGGGGGGGTCACAGGGAGCCGGGGGGCAGGGAGGCGTTGCCGTGGATGATCTTGGGGCACTTGTCTGGGGAGACGCAGTAGCTGTTGTGCAGGACCAGCCCGGCAGGGCACTGGCACCCGGGCACACAGGGCTTGAAGCAGTGGCTCTCGATGACCCCCAGAGGCACGTCGACGTTGAGGCAGGTCACCGGGCACGGGGGGCCGCACTCGTCGAACACAAAGCCCCTCTCCACCGGGCAGCCCACCGCTGGGGGGGAGCAGGAGAGAAAGGGGTTAGACCGCCACCGCGGGGGCTAACACTAGTAGTCCCCGGCACAGCCAACACACCCACCACCACCACCACCAGCGCTACACAACTACTGGTACCACTACCAGTAGTACCACTGGTACCACTACCAGTAGTACTACTGGTAGTGGTACCACTACTAGTAGTACTACTGGTACCACTACCAGTACCACCAGTACCACCAGAACTACAGGTTGGACTGTCAAGAGTACTGACACCACTAAAGGTAGTAACTGTGTGTATGCGTGTGTGTATTACTGTGTGTATCACTGTGTGTATTACTGTGTGTATTACTGTGTGTATCACTGTGTGTATCACTGTGTGTATTACTGTGTGTATTCCTGTGTGTATCACTGTGTGTATCACTGTGTGTATTACTGTGTGTATTACTGTGTGTATCACTGTGTGTATCACTGTGTGTATTACTGTGTGTATGCGTGTGTGTATCACTGTGTGTATCACTGTGTGTATCACTGTGTGTATTACTGTGTGTATCACTGTGTGTATCACTGTGTGTATTACTGTGTGTAGTACTGTGTGTATCACTGTGTGCATGCGTGTGTGTATCAATGTGTGTATCACTGTGTGTATTACTGTGTGTGTATCACTGTGTGTATATCACTGTGTGTATCACTGTGTGTGTATCACTGTGTGTGTGCGTGTCCGCTCACCGCACAGCGCGGGGCTCCTCCAGTCCAGCACCACCCCCGCCTCGCGGCACTGGCCCGCGTACGCCTCCACCCCCGCCTCACGGCACTGGCCGGCGTACGCCTCCAGCGCGTCGCACAGACACTCGTCGGTGTTGGCGCCGCACGCACACAGGTCGTACACGCAGGCGCCATGCCAGGCCTCCGGGGGCACCACCCGGTGGCAGGGCTTGAACACGGCCGACTTCAGGACCTTGCAGCGCCCGTTGGCGCCCTTGCGGGCCTGGTAGCCCGCCTCCCGGCAGGGGTCCACATCCTCGCCAGGGCGGCAGGAGGAGAGGGCGTGGCTGTGGTTCGTCACCTAAGGGGGGGGGTGATGTTTGAATGATAAAAGGGTCCCCGAAGAAGCTGCCTAAACCCCATGCTAGGGGGCCCTGATAAACACAAAGAGGGGGTGTGGCCTTCACATTACACATCACATCTCATTCATACTACCAACAGGGGTGGATCCCAGATCAGTCAACAAATACAAATATACTTAACTGTTCTTGAGGTTTGAGGATGAGAAAGTAGCGGAATGAGGATGAAAAAGTACATTTCTTCTCAATAAATTAAAACTAAACACTCCATCGTGTGCACTATGATTTTCATATACAGTTCATGTATAAAATGAACTTTTAGCAAAGTATAAATGGATAGGTTCTGATCGCTGACCTGCCAGCTGTTCCCGAAGCTGGCCTCTGATAGGCTGATGCGTCCGTCGGGCATGCGCAGGTCGTCCTGGGGGAAGTCGTTGAAGTCGCCGCACAGGCCGCAGGTCTGCTTCCTGTAGGAGCCCGGGACACTGACCTCCAGGTGGGACCGCCCGCTCCACAGCACCTAGCAGGGTCAGAGGTCAGCAGGGACGGCCAGAGGGGTCACGGGGTCACCAGATGCACCCCGGTTGCGCGGCGGAACAGACAGCTGTCACGCACATCTGGACATGAACTAGATGGTTATCTAAGCTAACCATTCCCAACCTAAGGCCTCATCTTACCGGCTTTGAATTCTGTAGCAAAATCCAAGATGAATATTGAAAAACTATATTGACAGATAATGAGAAGCAGCAAACTGTGAACCGGTTAAAAAATGAGTATAAAATAAAAGGATAGAAAATAAAGGCAAAGTTAAAAAAGCAATGTGTGCAATGTATTTAAGATAAAACATACCGGAGATATGTACCATTCAGATTGAGCACGGAGGAATAACCACAACACATGATTGTGGTCATCCCATAATAATATACAGAAACCTTTATCCCAATGTTGGTGTTGAGCAGGATGGTGTTGGTCTGACGCTCCACGTAGACGTACGGTTCTCTCAGGTAGGGTAGAGCCACCACTCGGTCATTCACCTGAAGACACACACACAGACACACACACAGACACACAGACACACAGACACACACACACACACACAGACACACACACACACACACACACACACACACACACACACACACACACACACACACACACACACACACACACACACACACACACACACACACACACACACACGCACAGCTGATTGCTCAGAGTAGGCAATCCCAGGGATTTCTTTGTGAGGACGGCACAAAATGGCCATCACTAGAAAGGTGGTTTGGCTTTGTACCCACATGTATATCAACACTCACTCACTCACACACACACAACACACACACACACACACACACCACACACATACACATCGGCACACCACTCCACCCCCCCCCCCCCCCCCCCCCCCACATACACACACACAACACACACACACACACACACACACACACACACACACACACACACACACACACACACACACACACACACACACACACACACACACACACACACACACACACACACACACCTTGACGACCCAGTCCTGGAGGAGCTGAACTGAGAGGTCTCCAATGAACACGGTGACCTCCTTGGTCCAGGAGACTCCTTTACGCCCGCGGTCGTCGTTGGTGGCGTGGATTCTATGGAAGAGAAACCTCTTGAGTCTTGAGTGTATTTCCAATACAGAAGGTACCCAGCAGATCCTGGGGTCTCAGGCAGGATAACTGTATGATGGATGATGTGATTACTGATTACCAAACCATTCCAAAAGCGCCGGTTTGGGAAAGGATACAGAGCGCACAACCTGAAGTGAGATATTGCATTTATACGACCGATTATGTTTTTTAATCATTTATTTTGCTCCACAAACAGAAATCGTTCTGCAACCGGATTTGAACTGGACTGTTGTCAAGGCAACCACAGGCCAGTTACCAGGTATCAGGAACATTTATCTGTAAAAAATATATCCATTTATTGTGTAACCGGTGAAATAAGAATCTGTTGAAAAGCTTTGAGTTCCACGGAGTTCACTGCTGTGCTGTTATACTCCATATGAGGGCACGTTGAATGTCCCTTGTCCAATCAAATGACTCTGATTCACAAAGGACTTGCACATCATCGTGCCAACATTTTCAAGATAACCATAGCAACAACATTCTGGCTGTTGCTATGGTTACAGTTTGAGGGTAGCCGGACTCTACGTAACCCTGGAGACCCCCCCCGTACCTGAAGTCGCCGCCCTGACAGTCCTGAGCCAGGACATAGGTGCACGCGCCCTGGAAGTGCAGCATGCGCCCGTCGAAGGTGCGGTAGTGGGGGTCCCCGAAGGCGATGCAGGTGGCCGGGCGCGGCAGGCAGTGCGGGCAGCACACCCCAGGGACCGCCGCGGGCATCTCCGTCTGCAGACACAACCGGCACAACAACAGAGCTGTGGTGTCTCCCCCAAACCTGGAGGGAGACGGCTGAGGTCGCTGTCTGTGGACCCCTGGCCTTCACTAGGGTTCTGACGTCTCTCCGAGCGAGACTCCAGAGTTGGGTCTGTTGCTCTCGTCAGCAGATGCTTTTTGATTCTAAACCTTCTGCCTCCAGAGTAGTGGCAGCAGTTGGTTCCCGTTGGCTCCCCTAACCCCTTAACAAGTGACAGCTAAAAAGACATGTTTTATGATGCATAGATTGCAGCTGTACGCGCGTGTTTGCGTGTGCGTGTGCCTGTGTGCGTGCGTGTCTGCGTGTGTGTGTGCCTTTGTGTGTTTGTGTGCGTGCGTGTGTGGCTGCCTGCTTGCGTGTGTGTGCCTTTGTGTGTGTGTGTATGTGTGTGTATGTGCGTGCGTGCGTGTGTGTGTGTGCGTGCATGTGTGCGTGCATGTGTTTACTGACTGCAGAACAGGCGAGTGGGGGGCAGCGCTCGGTGCCACAGTGCACGTCTCCGGCCACGCACGTGCAGCTGGTGCATTCATCCACCGCCCACTGCTCCCCAGGCTGGTAGAGCGCACCTTGGTACGTGCACGACACCCCCGAGGCTGTGAGGCGCGCACACACACACACACACACACACACACAGACACAGACACAGACACAGACACAGACACAGACACAGACACAGACACACAGACACAGACACACACACACAGACACACACAGCCACACACACACACACACACTTACAGCTCACACACACACACACACACACACACACACACACACACACACACACACAATCACCTCACAGACGCACAGTCACACAGCACGGACGGATTAAGGGGATCTAGCCAATGGACACCGCAGGTTAGGCACACACATGGATACGCTTTATACACGCAGGACTTGTTTTTGTGTTTGTCACTCTTGATAACCTGATTTGGGCTCCCACCAGCTTCAGTACCTTGGCATTCATAACAACATTTCCCGGGCGTCTTCATGGGTATCTGTTCTTCCTGACACACCAGATGTAAACACTCCTCAATGCTGCATTCAATGAGTCCGAGCTGAGACACGTCGAGAGAGAGAGAGAAGACACAGCGATGCTGGGGTCAATTCCTGGCGGTCAAGTCATCATATTGTAAACATTGTGCGGTCTCTTCTCCGTCAGGGGGGGGGGGGGGGGCGGTGGTTCCTCCGTCACCTACGTTACAGGTGCAGGTGACGCAGTCGTCGTCGCTGTCGGTCCAGCTGCTGCCGCTGGGCACTCGGGCGTCCTGGCCCTCGATCACACACTCTGCACGGACGCACGTCGGGATCAATCAAATCAAAGAAGTATTGTTTATCAGAGGACCCTCAAAGCATTTGATTTAATAACAGCAGCGTCAGGTGAAATACTGTTTATTAGAGGACACTTCTTGAAAGAAGCGTCCTTTACAGAAAGTATTTGATTTAATAACACAATAAATGCTGCAGTTCAATACACAATAAAGAGGTGGGGGGATGAGCATGGCCTCAGTCTCAGACCTTCTGCCCACGGAAAGAAAGAAAGGTAGCACCGCTATTATGATGGTGTTACGTTAGCGAGGGAGAAGAAGGGAGCCATCTCTATTATTATACCATTGTTTCCCCTGGGGGTGGGGTGTTAGGGTGGAGGGCGTGGGGGGTCTTACCCTCACACACCGGGCAGCAGGAGCTGGGCAGGGAGAGCTGCTCACTGACGGGACAGGTGAGGGGGGGGCAGTTCCGGTGGAGACACGTCCACGTTAGGTCCTGCAAACGCACGCAGCCACACACACACACACACGCACAAGCACACACACACACACACACACACACACACACACACACACACACACACACACACACACACACACACACACACACACACACACACACACACACACACACAGACAAGAAAAAAGAAAGAAAGAAAAAAAGATTGACTATATTGACGTCACACATTGAGGGATGGGATTCGGAGGTGATTGATTGATTGGTTCCTATGGTTACCTTGCATTGACAGGTAAAACATGGGTCATCGGTAGCCAGGACTTCATTACCGATCAGGGTGGCAGTGCAGTTACTGAGTGGTTCTACACACACACACACGCACACACACACACACACAGAAAGTAGCGGATTAACAACATAAGGAATACACCCCCCCATGCACTGTGATCTTATCTGTGTGTGTGCGTGCGCGCGCGTGTGTGTGTGTGTGTGTGTGTGTGTGTGTGTGTGTGTGTGTGTGTGTGTGTGTGTGTGTGTGTGTGTGTGTGTGTGTGTGTGTGTGTGTGTGTGTGTGTGTGTGTGTGTGTGTGTGTGTGTGTGTGTGTGTGTGTGTAAAGGCACTGACGTGCACAGACAGGGCAGCAGGATTCGGGTCCAGAGAACAGGATGTTGTCGACGGGACAGTCCACCAGACTGGGACACTGCTTACGGTAACACCGCAGGTGCTGCTCGCCGTCCGGCATCACCTGAAGAATACACGAGGTGCAGGGGCCATGGGGAGCCGTTCCTCAACTCCACTCTACTCTGCCCAACTCTACTCGCTTTTGGTACCAGCTGTGTTTTCCACTGAAGATAAAACCGCATCAAAGTCAAGGTCGTCATGGACGCCACGTGAAACTGAAGGGATGTCATCTTCAGCGCGACACAGGAACGATTGACCAATGAGTGGTTTTGTGGAAGCCACTGCATGCCGATGGCCGACTACTAGTGAAGCTAATAATAAACATTGCTTCTATAGTAGCTTATCTATCTAAAACATTAGCGGGTTTGTGCATGTTTGGCCCTAGAGGATGGTTCTAGTGAGGGTTTTGTCTAACCTATGTGTATCTGCTCTGGGTATCAGAACCCAGACAGAGTTTCACCCACATAAATGCCAGTTGGCGCCGTACAATTCAAACTTTATCCCGATGGAAAATGAAAAAGGACGGGTAGAGTAGAGTCGACTGGAGTCCAGCCCACTACCATGCGTTGGAGAGACCCGCCGGTAGCCTACCTCACAGGTGCAGATCTGGCAGGGGTCGTCTGCAGGGTGGAAACTGTCGCTGGGACTGTAGACTCTGCCCTCGAACAAACAGTCTGCTCAGACAGGAACACACGCAGTCCGTCGTCATACCAAACACTCGTCACAACAACTGACCACCTCCAGTGATGGACTTGTGGATAGAAGTGGAAGTGGATAGTATTATGAACTAATGAAGTGATACTAGAAAGAGTATATTGTAATACTAGTATAGTATCATAATAGTAAATGATTGCAACAGCAATAGCGTAATAGTAATAGTATAATTATAGTAGCATTGTGATAGTGTAGTGTAACGGTAATAGTGCGATGACAGCACTAAAAAGAATAATGAATGAAGTGTGATGAATACAGACCAGGGTGCAGTTCCTCACCTGCACACACGGGGCAGCACTCGCCGGCCACCCGGATGGTGTTGACGCAGGGCGAGAGGCAGCGGATCTGGGAGCAGGTGGTGACACCGCCCACACACATGCAGTTCATACAGGAGGCGGAGTCAGCGAACCAGCTGCTGGCCTCAGCACGTTCCCGTCCGTCGTACATGCACCCTGAGACGGTCCAATGGAAAATACCCGCAGGATCAGGCAGAGGGATGCCTCCGTTACGCACTATCGAATCTCTTAGGTGTGAGACGTTCAAAAATAGTGTATTATTAGACATCTCAAGGTCAGCCAATTAACTCGAGTGTAGGGGCGTTGCCTGAATGTTGTCCATCACTTTAAAATATTAAATACAATATAGATTTATATTCTACTAAAATCGTATTTGTTGATTATACAGATGAACTTGAGGGGATGCTTTGGTTATTCTTGTGTTTAGTGGAAGCGGTTTAATGTAAATGTCAAGTTCTATATTTAACTGTAATTGTTT
>OLKM01000681.1:110376-115376 GCA_900291075.1 Melanogrammus aeglefinus
TAAGTGTCTTATTTGAGCTGGCTATAGAGTGTGCATCCTCAACATATCGGTTAAGTTATCCCATAATACTGCCCTTGTAGAAGAATATTAAAATACTATTCTTCATACACAGCTGCTCAGAATACAGTAATCTCTCGGGAAGACAATTCCAAGACGCAATTCAGGTACAAATGCCTTGAGACATACTGTAGTTGTGTGAATATATACTCCAAACCAGCATCAGTTATAGATCTCGCCATAACCCCAACACAACAATCATACTCAGCCACTAGGATATCTGTACTAGAATAGTGTTTAGCTATTTAGCGTTTTTGTTGCTGTTGTTGTTGCTGTAGTTGTTGGATAGACACTGTTGTTCTTGGTCACATAACGGTGCTATCCATTTGACTGCCCCCCGGTACGTCCTGGTGGTAAGGTGTTAATCTCCCAGATTTCTTGTGGCATTTCACGGAGGAACGCCCCCCTTTTGGTCGGACCCCCTCTTTATTCTGAAAGTGGAGTTAAGAGAGGCCGACCGTATGACTCAACAATAAAAAAGGCTGCGACCGTAAAGAGGTTGATTTTCGTTGTATTTGTACCACGTTGGTCATTTTAACGTTGATTTTAAAGGCTCTTACACACTTGATCACATTGCTACTTTATTACGGTCACCAATTTATGCGTGTCACGGTCTTGCTGTGTGTGCAAAACAATGTAAAGTTGTGTTGTTTGTTTTCGAGCTGGTTTGCTAAAGAGGCTAACGTAGCTAACAATAAACGACGACTAGCCAATGAGGAACAGGAACGCTATAAGAGCTGCAAGCCAGGAACGTACGTCACGTTCTCGCCAGCGCAGGTCGGACGTACCGGCGTACCGTACAAATGGATAGCACCATAACGGTTCAAATGAGAGCGTGTGAGGGCGTACGGTCGCACTCCCCGCAGCACTGGCCGGGGGGGGTGTAGGGGTGTCTGCAGTGGTCGTAGCACGGCAGCCGGGAGCAGACGACCTCCCCGCTGTAGCAGCTGCACACGCTGCATGGGTCGTTCTCCTCCACAAACTCATAGCCGTCGGGGTACTCCTGGTCCTTGTACATGCAGCCTGCACACAGCCAACACACGTTTACATTTAGGGCATTCAGCAGACGCTTTTGTCCAAAGCGACTTACAATAAGTACATTTGTCCTAAGAAGTGAAACAATATATGGCTGTCGGAACCACACAGCAGCCATAACCGCCAGAGAGAGGACATGGCTGTTAGAAAGCGCAGGAAGAACCCACTGGTAAAGGATTAGTCTTTAGTTTAGTTTGTTTGCAGAAGGGAAATCCCAGGTGTTTTTTGTTACACCAGTGCACCAAACTGATGAACTTCAATCACCAACTTAAGTGTTCTGCTTCTGTAACAAGTGCAGATACCTTTTTGATTTTTGATTAGTGTCCATTACTCAAATTATACCAACATTTCAACATTTCTAAATTGTACTAGCCTGACATCGCTGCACCAAATAGAAAATGCGCATTAGGCCGGAACCTCTGAGTTCTTTTTCAATTTACAATTGAAACGTTACGTCCGGATGCAGATCAAAATACCTTTAGACGCAATTGGACGGACATTCAACCAATCAGAGCCATGAAACATGTGACCTGGCGCCGAGTGCTACTATTGGTCAAATTCACTTTTACAAAATAATGTTGAAGTACGTCAAACACATCTTTCTTAACAACAAGAGCTTTAAGTGCAGTTGTTTGATCTTCTTTAAGAGTGAATATACCGTCCTGTCCGTTGAATGCTGGTACCCTCAACAGACCCCTCAACAGACCAGTGGCAGCCATCTTGTCCTCTAGTTTTCAACCCCCCCCCTGTTAGATCAACGGTTGTGATTGGCACGCTGCCGGGCGAGGGCATTTGCCAGAGCAGATCAAACATGCGCTGGCAGATCCATCTGGTTCCCAGGGTGCACCTCTACTGCTGTGACAACAGGCGCTAGGCTGGGGGGCAGAGGGGTGGGGGACTGGTGTCTGGTACCACGCGGGAGTCACAGCAGAAAGCACAGGACAGTCGATGAAAGAGATACAACATTAAAATAAGTGGAGTAATAAGTAAAGAAACCACCGCTGGATTCCTGCACTACGGCGCCACCCTGTCGCGATGAAACAACCCCAGCCTTAAGGTGGGGTTCACCGCAAGGCCCTGAGGGGCGCCTCCCAAAAATGGTAACCTTTCGTCGAGCAAGGGCTGTGATTGGTCGGCTCACCTAACCCCGACGCAGAACCACAACAGGTTCATGAACCTGGGGCAGAACTGAGCCGTTACCCCCGAACCCCGTGGGGTACATGAACCTGAATCAGTGCTGGGGGAGGGACTGCTAGAGAGAGGAGACAATACAACAACTCTCTCCTCTCCTCTCCTCTCTCCTCCTCTCCTCTCTCTCTCCTCCTCTCCTCTCTCCTCCTCCTCTCCCCCCTCTCCTCTCTCCTCTCTCTCTCTCCTCCTCTCCTCTCCTCTCTCCCCTCTCTCCTCTCCTCTCCCCTCCCTCCTCTCCTCTCCCTCCTCTCCTCTCCCCTCTCTCCTCTCCTCTCCCCTCTCCCCCCTTTCCTCCCTCCTCTCATCTCTCTCCTCCTCTCCCCTCTCTCCTCCTCTCCTCTCCCCCTCTTCTCCCCCCCCCCCGTCTCCTACCATCACAGGCCGTGCAGCAGCTCCTCTGGACGGGGTAGCTGCAGGCGGCGGGGGGGCAGCGGTCCTTCTCACAGCGGGCCGAGCCCCCGCTGCAGGTGCACACCGAGCAGGCGTCGGAGGCGTCGGCCCACCGCTCCCCGTCGGCCCGCTCCCGCCTCTCGTACAGGCAGCCTGCCCGGCAACACACAGACACGGCAGCTCTTCATTGGCCGAGCCGTCGCCAGTTTGTGTTTAAAGGTCCAATGGCACGCCACCAGGTGTGAGCGCGGTCGGCCGGCACACGCCCTTTGGAAGGTCGGCCCCTGATGACATCACAAGGGGGCGTGTCCACCTAGATGCGTGCTGATAGGTCCGTCTACTACCCAGTGGACAGATGAGCAAACGTTGCTCGTCTGTCCGTCACACATCTGGGCTCGTAAGGCTGAGCACCCCCTCACCCTGGTGGCGTGTCACGGGACCTCTAAGGTGGTTCAACGTGTTTTATTACAGTATGTACGGGGGTGGAGGTTCATTCTACTTTATATAGAACTAGCACACACTGTAATCCTTGGAAAAGTATGTTGTTATTATACCACATTTAATTTGTGGTCATATTTTTATGGATTGTGATATGTGTCATATTGTCATATTTCATCTGTTTCTATATAAATATAGAATTTGTTTACATTTTGCTAAATCAAGCATTTGTAACAGTTTGTGCTGTACAAGTTATATTTTATATTGTAATTTATAACTCTGTTGACGCACAGTGTCTATTGTGCGTCAATCTGTTCATGCTGTTTCACCTTCACAGGTCGGGCAGCAGTCCTGCGTGATTGGATGAGAGCAAGGTGCCGAGGGGCAGGGCTTGCGCTGGCATTGGACCATCCCATTGGTGCAGAGGCAGGATCGACAGGTGTCAGTCGGGTGGTAGAAGCGCTCTGTGTGTCTGTAGCTTCGCTGCTCATACACACAGCCAGCAGGGGGCGCTGAAGGAATAACAAACGCTGTTGTTTTTTGTTGACATCATTTTTGTAGGTAACCAAAACTAAGGGAAATCCATTTGAACCATAATAATAATACTATGATAATAATAATTACTACTAAATTAATTTGAGTATTAATAATACTAATAAAAAAGGCAAGGTCCTTCGACAGAGGGCCATAGGCTCAATCACCATTGTGCTACCTTATTTAGTGATGGATAGCGACGTAACAGACATTTATCTTTGTGATTGCCATTTGAGTCAATCCCCTACTCCTGCAGTTCCTCACCAGGACACTGGGGGCAGCACTCTCCAGGTAACAGGTTGGGAGCCGTGCACTGCAGTGGCGGGCACCTCTTCATTAGACACTGGACGTTACCGTTCTGCCGCAGAAATCAGAGAGCAGGAGTTTTAGAACACCACAGCGATGCCTACGGTTAGGACATAAAGCCATAGTTGGATAATTGTTTTTTACAGTTTTGTTTGTTATTTATTTGCGTTGCATGTGATATCTTCTTCCCCCTCCTAATTACTGTATGCATTTTTTTAGTCTGGGTTTGTCTGATTATTGTCTATTAGTAACTTGTGTGTAAGTATTTTACTTTTCCATGTCATCCTTTGGATTACTGTTTTAGCATCTTGATCCAGAAATAAATCAACTCAAACAAATCAAATAGTGTCGTGGCGCGGAAGGTGCGGTCTTACTATACAGGTGCAGGCCCTGCATTTGTCGGTGGGATGGGGGAATTCCTGTCCGTTGGGATACTCCTTCCCTGCATAACGGCAGCCTGGTGGGGAAGAGACTCCGTCAGAAGAGCATGCCCGACCTCAGGGAAATGGGAAAGCTCGCGTCTTGATGTTTTGCTTCTTGGACTGAACTTCCATTAGTCACATCGTGTATACAAAGACATATTTTCTGCATTTGTTTAATGTTTTTTTTACTCTTAATTAAATCTTCACATGCATCTCTTTTCATTTGTACTGTAACGTTATATTTTGAAGGCAACAGGAGATCATCTGAGAGCTTTGATTGGTTAAGGATTGGGGTGGGGGAGATATGAACTAGCGTGGCATCGCAGTCGGGCTTGTTTCTGTTGCACCGTTGCCAGTTTCAGGGTGTATGGTGACCCCATTCTACTGAGGTACTTCCTGTCAGAGGCTGTATGTTTGGTTTAAATCGGGTTGCGGGACGGGGCGGGATAGCGGTGACTTTGTTCGGGTGTTTCACAACCCAGCGGAAAGGTTTTGGGTTGGAGCCCCAATGTCCAAAGGGTAACTAGCCTTATGACAACACATCACATCCCAATCGCCAACCACGTTGTCTCTAGGACCGGGTCAGTATCTGCCCGGTGGCTGTATGGGGGGCAGCAGTGCTGGTAG
>OLKM01000681.1:117876-140376 GCA_900291075.1 Melanogrammus aeglefinus
ACGCACGTACGCACGCACACACACACACACACACGCATGCACGCACGCACGCACACCGAGGGAGAGTTGTTTGTTTTAACGCAAAGATTTCAGTCAGACAATATGTAATCCTGCGTGTCTATGTGCGTGAGTGTGTGTGTTTGTGTGCGTATGTGTGTTTGTGTGTGTGCACGCGTGTGTGTGTTTGTGTGCGTGTGTGTGTGTTTGTGTGCGTATGTTTGTTTGTGTGCGTATTTGTGTGTGTATTTGTGTGTGTGTGTGTGTGTGTGCACGCGCGTGTGTGTGTGTGTGTGTGTGTGTGTGTGTGTGTGTGTGTGTGTGTGTGTGTGTGTGTGTGTGTGTGTGTGTGTGTGTGTGTGTGTGTGTGTGTGTGTGTGTGTGTGTGTATACCTTTACAGATGGGACAGCAGAAGTGAGGGTCCATGATCGGGTTAGAGCACTGAATAGGAGGGCACCTCTCAGTATGACAGACCACATTGCCACCCTGTGTGTACACAAACGCACACACACACACACACACACACACACGCACAAGCACACACACACACACGCACACGATCACGCTTATTAAAATTCAAACTGAATTATGCATCTATTCAACAAAACCATGGCAAAAAATAGATATATTTCACCTATTTTCCATGCAAGCCTAATCCCATTACCTGCTCCTTGAACAGCGTTTGTGATTGTGTCGCCGTTCGGCGTCCGTGAGCCACATCAATCACAGCGCTGGGGGACCCGCTGATCCACTTTACTGACACACAGGAGGGAGTGGGGGTTCCCACCGCCCCCAATACATCAGGAATGATCGAATCACGTCCCTCCTGCGCTTTGCCCCCACCCATACATCACGCTTTCTTTCACTTGGAATTTCATCCCAAGATGTCAGAAGACGTTACGTTCATATCGCTCATATCGGATTCAAACTGATTGGTCATTTCTGCAATTTAGTTTCCATTTTTTGTTCAATAATAAAATAGCATCGTTTGGTGACGTGTACGTTCTCTGCATCGCTGTAATACACCGCCCCCGTCTCTGTGTCTCGAGGCATTTGAGCTCCTCCTCAGCCCGCTGGGTCCATGTGGGACCGTCCCGACACTCTCTGGAGACAGACGGGCTCCGACGTACCTTACAGCGACACTGCAGACACGGCCCACCGCCCGGCGGCTGGAACAGCTGACCGTCGGAGAACACCCTGCGGTCGTACTCACACCCTGGAGGAGAACAGGGGAGAGCTCACTGCGGACGCTACACCTGAAGGCATCGACGCAGGTAAAGGCCGCGGTCAAATCAGAACAAAAGGAGCTGACCCTGACGGAGACCGGCCGGGCCGATGACTCCTGGGTACTTTAGTCACTGTACTCTTTTAGATTTGTCTTGCATTGTACTCCTTATTCTCTTTTTTTGGATACTTCTTTATGTATTTTTGGATTCAGTCTGGCGATAAAGCCCTTGTGAGTCATAATGTGTCTCCAGGAGTGATTACGTAAGTACTCACTGTCACAGCTGGGACAACACTGTCCCCTGGGTTTGGCCGGGTGGCTGCATGGCAGCGTGGGACACGACGCATCCAGGCGCGCACACGACACCTCCCCCGCCTGCACCCGAGAAATGGAGAGGAGTAAGGAGTCAAGGAGAGGAGTAAGGAGAGGAGTAAGGAGTCAAGGAGAGGAGTAAGGAGTCAAGGAGAGGAGTAAGGAGAGGAGGAAGGAGTCAAGGAGAGGAGTAAGGAGTCAAGGAGGAAGGAGTCAAGGAGAGGAGTAAGGAGTCAAGCAGAGGAGGCATTTAATTCTGACCACTAAAAGCAAAAGGAAGCTCCCATCTGTGAAGATAAAGGTGTATAGGGTCTGTTATTCCAAATAGTTTGTTGTAAATTATAATTACTACCATAACTTTACGATAGCATGGAAGCTGCAGTGGATAGGATTTGAGAGATGTAAAGAGAGAGAGCAGAAAACAAGAACAAAAGAAAGATTTTGAAACTAAACTAAATGTTCCCTCCCTCTCTGCTCCCCCCCCGATGTTTCTTGAACATTGAGAAGCATTCACACACACGTGTGTTTAACAGGCTCCATGGATTCCCCCAAAATTTCAGGGAAGAGGTGGCATGTAAGAAATATGCCAAGAAGACTCGCCGGCACCGGCCGGGCGGGACGGACCCCTCCATGGACGGGAGACCAGCTGGGGCTGGTGGAGGTGTTGGGGGCCCAGTATAGGGGGCTAATCCCTCTGACCTATTTAATATCCCAAATACCACAGGACCCTGGCAGGGACCCTCAGGACCTGTTGAGGAGCGCCATCTTGAGGATGGGAGGGTAAAGCGAGGGCCTGACTCCCAGTAGTCCCCAAAGATTCCACGGCATTCGTCCCAAAAGGAGAGGTGCTGACGGAGGTCCCCTGAACCCAACTCCTGGAACTGGGTCTTACACCGTCATGGCCCCCTGACCACCTGCTGGTCCCCAGTGGGATAGTGTCATCATTCCTCACCTCTCCACAGTGATAGCCCCAAACACACACACACACACACACACACACACACACACACACACACACACACACACACACACACACACACACACACACACACACACACACACACACACACACACACACACACACACACACACACACACACAAACCCTATGGAAAGCGCTTTTGGTGTTGTAAAATATATAAATGCAATAAATGATTACTGTTATTAACTTAGTAATGGCTCCCAGAGGTCAGGTCAGGTGTTCTGTGTTCTTCGCTCCGCGGATCACCTGTGGAGGACCGCAGTGTTGCTGTTGTCGTGGTTACTCACCGAGCACCGGCAGCGGAGGCAGGGGTCCGCCCTGGACGGGACGTCCTGTCCGTCCTGATACACCTCCGACTCATGGTCACACTGTCTGCAGCTGCAGGGGACAGACACCAGAGGACACGTTCCACACTGTGACCGGTGATGCACGTACGCGCGCCCAAACCTGTTTAAAGGTGCAGTGTACTGAATGAATAAGTCCTGTGACACCCTGTTACGTATAGAGACCAGATGTAATGTTCTGGGGTGTGGTTTAGTGTGACCCCTGTGTGACTCCAAGCAGTGTGCAGTAACAGTTGGAGCTGGATGTGTCTGTGTTGTCCGGTCGATGGACGGCAGCAGCGCGGACGGAGACGCGGGGGGCCGGCGATGCTGTCTGTGTCTTACGAGGGGCAGCAGTCTCCATGGCGATGCACCGGGCTCGGACAGGGGGGGGTCGGGCAGGAGAGTGCAGCGCAGGCAATGTCCCCCTTCTGCAGGAGGAGGAGAACAAAGTCATCCCCAACAGTGGTCCTGTGTGTGTGTGTGTGTGTGTGTGTGTGTGTGTGTGTGTGTGTGTGTGTGTGTGTGTGTGTGTGTGTGTGTGTGTGTGGTGTGTGTGTGTGTGTGTGTGTGTGTGGTGTGTGTGTGTGTGTGTGTGTGTGTGTGTGTGTGTGTGTGTGTGTGTGTAAAAGAGACAGGAGAGAGGATAAGGAATGCTGTCTGACCACACATGTACACGTCTGACAACGGTCTCCGAAGGGGATTGATGCGCCGTTGGGGAAATCCCGGCCATTTAAACCACAACCTGCAAGACACACACACACACACACAAAAACACACACACACACACACACACACACACACACACACACACACACACACACACACACACACATACACAAAACACAACACATGTACACATACAGAAATGAAAACCCTCACAGAAATACAAACAGCAAGTCAAACACACACACACACACACACACACACACACACACACACACACACACACACACACACACACACACACACACACACACACACACACACACACACACACACACACACACACACACACACACACACACACTCTGAGCGCCCTGGGTGCTGAGGCTGTAGAGACGGCGCCCTACCGTCACACACCGGGCAGCAGGCGTCAGCCGGAGCAGAGGCCGGGTTGGTGCAGGACGTCCTGCAGCTCTCCCGCTCACAGAGTGCCTGGCCCCCCTGGAGAGGGGACACACAACAACCAACCCCTCCGTACGCTGCCTCATCGACTGCAGATCAATATCCTACCACATGTCTATGTGTCCTCTACAGTGTCTGCTTCATTAGGATAGCGTGAGACCAGAAGAGAAATCTCATTTATCTTTATTTAACCGTTATTTAGCCAGGAAAAGGTCTCATTGAGTTATAATCGCTCTTCTCCAAGGACTCCTGGCCGACACAGAGGACTCCGATTTATAAAATGTAGCTTATATATACTGTACCTCTCTACATATCTGGGGATGAATACAGATAAAATATTATGATACAACTTAGGATGATGTTTTATTGTAATGACGATGTTTTATCTAAAGGCGCGTTCACAAGAGATGCGTCCGGACGCTGGAGAAACCGTTAGCAGGGAGGGGAGGGCTCAGGCGCCCGACGGCGACACGTTGTGGCGGGTGAGACTGGCTTTGAAGTCGAAGCCGTTTGAACTAATTCAAAGACGGAACGCGTCGCCCAATAGGCTCCCAGTACAGTTCAGGAAGACGAAATGTTTTAAGCTGTGGCTGATGTTTCTGTGTGGTTTTTAGAGAACACCTGACGCAGCGACAGACACTATTGGCGCATTTCCACTAGCACTGCTCGGCTCGGTATGGCTCGGCTCGGCGCGCTATTTGCGTGTTTCCACTAGCACGCAGTACCTGCAACCGGGTACATTTTTGGTATCACCTCAGTTCACTTAACCAAAAATGTACCCGGTTGCAGGTACTGCGTGCTAGTGGAAACACGCAAATAGCGTGCCGAGCCGAGCCGTACCGAGCCGAGCCGTGCTAGTGGAAATGCGCCATATGTCTTCACGCGCCTCGAGCGAACGCAGATCTTAGCGTAGAGCAGAGCGTACGGCGGCGTAACGCGGCCGATAGCTGAGCTGTAGAGCTGGACCAGTTCTACTGATGAGGACATACACACCTCACAGCTGCACACATCACACGGACTCCCAGCCGGTCTCCACTTTGATCCACTCTCATATCGGACCCCTGTGTGGACACAGCCTGCAGTGCACACACACACACACACACACACACACACACACACACACACACACACACACACACACACACACACACACACACGCACGCACGCACACGACACACACACACACACACGCACACACACACACACACACACACACACACACACACACACACACACACACACACACACACACACGCACACACACACACACACACACACACACACACACACCATGGAACGATGAGGATGATAAGGATAGATATATTTTGATGAAAAGCAGCATTAGAAACGTTGACAATACTTGGGTACGTGGGTTAGTTATGAGGGAAATGGCTGCTATTGACCGGCCTCTAGGAGGTGGTTAATGATGACCTCTGACCTTTGCATCGCTGGCAGCATTCTCCAGGTACGCTCTCCTTCCGGGAGCAAGAGGAGACGGGGGCAGGAGACGGGGGTGCAGTCCTTCTGACCCCCCTGCAGGCAGTGGGGGTGGTGGGAATGTTAGTCCTACACATATGGTTAGATCTGATTTGTGTGTGTGTGTGTGTGCGTGTGTGTGTTTGTACGCGTGTGTGTATGTGTTTGTGTGTCTGTGTGTTACTCATCCAAGGCTTAACAGAGACTCACCCTACAGGTGCAGGTCACACATCCATCTGCAGTGGACACGTTCTGCTGAGCCCCGTCCCCATCGCAACCTGAGGGCGACATCCAACCACAGTCACTCCACACGTCAACACTGTGCGTGTGTGTGCGTGTGCGCGCTGTGTGTGTGCAGGATGTATAAAAGGTGCACCCGTCCTGCTGGAAAACACCTCAACCTCATCCGAGGGGATAAGAGCGGCAACATATTTTTCAATAAATCCTTAATTTCATCACACTATATTCGCTTGTGTGTTCTTATAAAGAGCAGCGAAGAAAACACACGTTTATGTATTTCTCTTTCACCCCCTCCCTACACTCTCCCCCCTTCTGTTCCCGGTCAGAACATCTCCCCACGTTCCCGGGGGAACATCTGGATCTGCTTTGGGCCCAGTAAACACAGGAGGGACCACGAGGGGCTGACGTAATGCTCTCCCACGCCCACAGGCAGGGGTTTAATGCTAGGGGAGCCAGGAGGGGCTGCAGCAGGCCCCCCAGCTGTGGAACCACTAGAGGACTCCATTAGCCCTGAGCGGTTCGTTACGGAGGGAGGAGAGCAGGCATGGGTCACTCTTAATGAGACGGGATCAGGATTCCCTCTGCTGGTTTTTGCTTGGATTCATTCATTATTTGGTTTGGGCGGTCACGGTTGGGGAATGAACCTGAACTGGGGGGGGGGGGGGGGGGGGGGTTCAAACATCTGAGTCATGCCTTGTCGTTTCAGTGGATATTTGTTTTATTAAAACCATTGGATTGAGGAAAGGAGGCGGTGTAAGAAGGGATGTGAGTGTGTTTTTGTGTGCACGAGAGACAGAGAGAGAGAGAGAGAGAGAGAGAGAGAGAGAGAGAGAGAGAGAGAGAGAGAGAGAGAGAGAGAGACAGAGAGAGAGAGAGAGAGAGAGAGACAGAGAGAGAGAGAGAGAGAGAGAGAGAGAGAGAGAGAGAGAGAGAAGAAGAGAGAAGAGAGAGACAGAGACAGAGAGAGAGAGAAGAGAGAGAGAGAGGAGAGAGAGAGAGAGAGAGAGAGAGAGGAGAGACGAGAGAAGAGAGAGACAGAGAGAGAGAGACAGACGAGAGAGAGCAGAGAGAGAGACAGAGACAGAGAGAGAGAGAGAGAGAGAGAGAGAGAGAGAGAGAGAGAGAGAGAGAGAGAGAGAGAGAGAGAGAGAGAGAGAGAGAGAGAGAGAGAGAGAGAGAGAGAGAGAGAGAGAGAGAGAGAGAGAGAGAGGGAGGGAGGGGGGACATAATAATAGAGAGCGGGGTTAGTGAGGCTGCCTACTGTGCCAACAGCCAACAGGCATTTCCTCTGAGCAAGCATGCATAAGATCAAAGTGTCGGAGCGAGTGTGTGCGTCCATGGGTGTCTATCCAGTGGAGGTCTACCCATGGGGGCTCGGGGCAAACACATGCACAAACAATTAGAGAGAGTCGGGAGATGGGAGAAAGGGGGACAGCGGGGAGAAGACAGAGTGACTAGACACTGGCTTTATAAACTATTCCCTCCCGACAGTGACTCAGTGTGAGCGTCAAATCAGCATGTCGTTATCATTTACAGTATACATGAAAACTTGGGAAGAAACTTGAAGGGCTAAACATACCACTTGGGGGGACGAACAGCCTTAAAACGGTTTCCTTGACTGCAACATTTAGCGTATTTTTTACGATTTCCACTCCAAATATTTGAATTCCCTGCACATTCTTCATGCCTAATGAGGTCATTTCCACAGAGAGTAGGCTGAGTGTCTCATAATATACCTCCCTCTGTCTAACCCGATTGACATGAATCAATACAAAATGGCAATTCAATATCTTGGTTCATCACAAATATGAATGGAAATGCATACATAACTTTGAAGACTAAATCTGGAGGAATAAATCATCTGTCTACATCTCGTGGCCTCTCAAAAATATCTGCTCCCATTATAATGTGTCAAAATGCATTTGACGCGCTGATTCTGCCTACGAGGGTGTAGCAAGAGCATGCCAACCACAAATGCAGTAAATGTGTGGCAAATGTGACAGTAGCACTTTGATCTTTGAGGTAAGACATTTTGTCAAGTACTTTTACAACCTTATTTCCCCACAAACTCTGAACTGACACAAAACACATTGATTCCAAAAGACAAAATTGCTCAATTAGCATTGTTTACATTGACGGGCGAAAGCGTGCTCGCACTAAATGCTCTTCAGCAGAATCGGTACAACAAAGAAATGTCGATGAATGGCGTTGGGAAGAGATGCCCTGCGAGACGGTTCAGATGGATTTGATCCTTCAGACCGGCATTGCCCTTTTAACTCAAATGGCTTGTCGTTCTCCTAACTTCCTGTGTAAACTCTGACCACTTCTGGTTTGAATATAAAAGCATAAAGGATGAGTCGCGTCAGCAAACACAGATCATTGCACCACTGGAGATCTTCTACAATCTTCATCTTGAGACTAAATTCAAACAAACCCATGATGAATCCAGTGCAACCCATGACAAGTAAGTGGAGCATTGCAGCTGTAAGGAGGATAACGACGGTGAAGAGTGTTGTGTTCGGGGAGAGGTTCCTGTTCTTCTAAGCTGTGCCTTTAGGGGCCAACAGAGCCAGCTAGCTGTGGGGATCGCTGGGGTTCTCTCGCTGTTTACAACTGGGGTCAACTCTAGTGGTTACCAGCCGTTGCATTCGACATGGTTTCCCGTGGCGGGGTCCAGCCACTCGGTGAAACACGAGCCGCAGTTGTGCATGTGGCAAATTGCCCCGGGGTAGCCATGACAACGGGCATGCTCGCAGAGGTCAGGGCAGGTGATTGGCCCAGAGCCAAGGGGACAGCCACTGAACCAGTGGAGCTCGAAACACATCCTGTAAGAAACAATCGGAGGCAATTTGGATCAGGCAACACACAACAAACACATCTTTGCCGCCGACACATTTCTCTGCTTTTCGACACTTCCTCATACCTGTCATCCGGTGTGATGGGCAGCCACAAGTCCATCCTACCAGGCGCCGCCGCGATGGAACCATCGCTGTAAGCTTCTTTACGTCCCGCCCCTTCCTCTTTCGGTCGGCCAACGGGAGCGCCGCTGGCCTGCGCGGCCGGGCTCATCCAGTCCTGTGCGGCCCAGTGGGGGGGCAGCGGGGAGACGGGGGGACAGGTCCGAGGCACGCGGCCCAACGCCTCGGCACTGGACTCCAGCAGCTGCTGCTGTGTGTGGAAGTAGAAGCGCAGGTAGTGCGGCCCGTGGAAGAACCAGTTACAGTTGTCCTTGTCGTAGCCGTCCGTCCGAAAGCCGAACGCGTCGAAGCCGCCGCTGTCCAAGCCCAGCGGGTCGAAGCCGTGCACGCTGAAACCGCTGTCCCCGAAGTGCTCCAACAGGACCTGCCAGGTCTCCGCCTCTGTCCTGTAATCGATCATCTCTTCTCCTCGCTGGTCTTCATCCCCCTCTCTTTTGCCTTTCCGCGTGGGTTCGCCGTCCAAACGTTCGGCGAACCAGCTGACGTTGGCGCGGTTCATTCCGTAGCGGTTGAAGCCGAACACGTTGTGCCCGTCCTTGTCGAGGAAATCGCGGTTAAACCCGTCCCGGCCGAAACCTCCCTTGTCCCACCCGCTACGGTCGTAGCCTTGGTGGTCGTAGCCCTCCGCGTCAAAACCGAATCCATTAAGGGCTCCGCCGCCCACGCGGTCGTGGTGTGCGGTGCGTTTGCCGAATCCTTGCTTCTCATCCCTACTTGGATCATCGGACTCTGTGCGGTTGACGGGATGGGTGTGTGTCTGCAACGGCGTCACGTTGCACGGCGCGCCGATGGTGATGGGAATGTACACAACGCAGAGCTGGACCGGGGAGGACAGGACGTCGTCGGGGGTGACGTCAAACGGCTTCATCCTCATGTGTCTGTGGGGAGCGGGATAGAGCGCGTCACGGCCGTGGTCGTCCTCCCCGGGACCCGCTCCGTGGACAAGCTGGTGTTTCTCCTGCCATTGGGTCCAGATCTTGTCCATGAAGGCCATATGTGAGAGGTAGAGAGGGTCGTAGGCGGCCAGAGGGGACCCCATGTGGCCGCCCACCCACAACCTGAAGAGCCCAGAGAATGTCTGCAGGGTGCCGGAGAACACTTTGAAATCGTCCAGGTTCAGAGCCATCTGGAAGTCCACAGCGTCTGGGAGCCATACCTGATTAAACACAATGACAGCACCCGACACACAGGAGTTCAGTGGTCTACCTATGAGAGCACCAACAGCCATAACGTCCAGCTGATCAAGTCAACATTCCTTTGAGTGGTTTGATTAGTCTAGTAAGGACAGAGCCTTTGCCATATGACCATATCTTATTTTGACCAGTAGTGACACAAATGTATCATCATACATTGCCTAATGCAAAGGCAACACATATATTGTGGAGATACAATACCTAATCATCATGATTAGGAGGCTTAAGTGTTCAGAGTACAGCTGGACACATGGCTCTAAACAACCGAATGGGCTTGAGACTAAAGGCTCGGTTATGGTTCCAAGTCGACGCAGTGCAAGGGGGTTACGGACCCCTACGTCCTTGTGGACCCTCCTTGCGTCCACCACAAGGGCCTGACGCGCGCCTCCAAAAAAATTGTAACCCTGCGTCGAGGCAACGCAGCAGCAAGGGCTGTGATTGGTCCGCTCACTAGAACCCGACGCAGAACCCAAACAGGTTCAGGACTATGGCGAAGCGTCTTGGTGGTCGTTGCGTTGCGTCGGCGTGGAACCATAACTGAGCCCCGAGACACAGCGGCTAGCTGTGGAAGACGTGCGGTAGGAGGGTTGGTCAAACCGAAGTGTTGAAGCGCCGCCGGAGGCAGGGGCTCCAGCGGGAGCGTCCGGACCCGCCGCTGAAGGGGTGTTGGTGGACGCAGTCGGACCCCGGCTCCCCGTCCCCCCCGAACAGACCGGCCTGCCACGCCTCCGAGGACGCCATAGAGCCCGAGTCCACCGTCCACTCAAAATACGGAATGGCCAGTTGGCATGGCGACAGAGACTGCAGCTCGCGCTCCAGGAGACGCAGGAAGTAGCGGTGCCAGGGCAGGAAGTCAGCGTGACCCCCCGCCTGGGGAGAGAACTCGGCCCGGAGCTGAACAAAGTCCCCCCATGTCGCTACGTGCATGTGCGTTAAGTGCAAAAACGCACACACACACACAAACACACACACACACACACACACACACACACACACACACACACACACACACACACACACACACACACACACACACACACACACACACACACACACACACACACACACAGGCATGATCACCCATTTGTAAACTATGTTTGTATGTAGTTTAACATACATTTAAAACAAAAGGTTTGACATACAAATAAAACTATATTCTTTTGTTTTCTGTTGTGTAAATGTTTAAGCTGCTGCTTAACCAATAATATGATTGAAGCTGGTGGTCATGTTTTTTTTAATGAGTAAACCACATAGTAAACTATAAGTGGCATAACGTTCCGCGAGACCTTTACATGACCCTTGTGCCGGTCGCAAACCAACTCCTACGTGAAGACGTGCAGTCAGCCCAGAGGTTGGTGAGGCATCGCTTGGAGGTTCAAGTCAACCAAACACTTGTCTCTATAAACGAATACCTGCATATGGAGGCCGAATCTCGAGGCAAGACTTAAGTATTCGAACCGCACTCGGTTTCCGTTTCTGGTTTGTTTGTAGTCCGAGTAGCATTGACAAATAACGTATGAGCAGGCATGAGCTGCAGCAGGTAACCAGTCCGTTTAGAGAGCAACAATCTCAGAACCCATTGGCTATCGTCTCATGACGATTATGCTATTTATTATCTTCGACATCTGTTTATAGGGATAAGCCGAAATGAGAAGAAATCATCAATCATCATCAGACGATAGTCGATGGTTTCCGAGATTAACAAATCAGATAACATATCTTCAATGGCGCTGGGGGCCAGCGTGTCAGTTCATGTACACTTGGGAGTCAGAAACGCTTCACTGCCCATGTATGTGTTCCCGTTATCTTCACGTGGAAGTATAAATGCTGGAAGACCTGCAAAGATCTGTGTGTGTGTCGATCCTGGCAAAATGCTGTAAGGAGCACTCTAAATCCATCTTAACAAATCCTATCTGAGTAGCATAACCTACAAGAAAATGTTAATGTTTAAAGTCTCAGTCTCAATCAATTATTAACTTCTTAGCCTTGCAAACCTAGCATTGCACGTACAGCAGTTACTCTGTGATGTAGCCTTTGCATACCTGGTTTAGCGTGCAGTCTTCTTACAGCCCGCTGGTAAAGCTTCACTTCTTTCACCGTCAGGTCTCTCATCTCCTTCCGCCGGGTCGAGTGTGAACAAACACAGTCTCCATTTCCCCCGCCGACCGCGCACACCTCCTCCTGACAGCCTCGCTTCAGCCGCTGGCTGTACTGCCCGCGGTGCTGGTCCTGCGGGGAGAGGCAGGCACATCCGTCCCCGCAGCCCACCTCCGAACACTTTTCCCCAGGGGAGAAGCTCACCACCGCGGCCCCCTCTTGAAGGCCCTTCACCAGGGCCCGGCAGCGAGGACGAGAAAGGTACTTGCAGGTGTACATGAAGTGGGAGTCTTCATCGCAGTTCTCCTCCACACTCTTACTCGGGATAGCGTTGGATACGTTGTATTTGATTCGCCAGGAGTCAGTCTGGCCAGTGATAGGGTGCTTGGGTTTGGGTTTGGGTTTACGGATGCAGCAGGCTCCCAGCATGCACTGGTCCCTGCAGGCGCTGTGGGAGGGGAAGTTGTTGCGGCTGGACCCAGAGCAGAATAAGAAGACTTCACAGAGACCCGAGATGGGATTAAAAGCCCAGCGGTGTTGAATAGAGCGTCTTCCCTCACAGACTTTCTCTGGCCTGGGTTCCCAGCATGCCTAGAGATGAGAGGAGTGCAGGAAACCTCTTACGGTCTCTTACCCATCATGCTTAGCGCGCATCCTTACTCCTTATGAAGCCACAGTACAAATAAACGAGCAGTATAACTTATGGACAACATGGACTAGCAACATGAGCACACACAAGACTGATTTAGGTCCCAAACCAACCGACTGACAAACCAACTGACATGCGACAGGCAGACACAAAGCTATGGTTTCTAAACACATAACTAATGCCATTTACACCACTGGCCTACCAAGAAATACCTACCTGCATTGAGCATCAACTAAGAGAAACACAAGGCAAGCACTAAATAACTAAAGGCTACAAGGAGACTAATAAGCGACAACATTAAACATCATAAGTGGAACCTGCTAGTTCCACTTATGATTGAGACCCACCTCCAGCATTTCAAAGGTTTTGGAGACCTGTCAGGTGATGAAACATACAATTGGCATGTTTGTCATTCCAAACATGTTACCAGGAAATAACAAATTTTGTGCCATTTCCAAAAGTGACAGGAATAAAAAAAATAAAATAAATGCAAATACCTAAATAACCATTATACCGTTTATCATCAGGGAACCATAGCAACACTTCTTCTAATATCTCCTCTAGTGAATACAGCGGTCGGCAGTAGCTCGGGTGTACCTCTCTCTGCTGCCTCTGGCACACTGGGCCCTTGGTGTTCGGAGGGCAGGAGCAGCGGAATTCATTGGAAAGGTTAGAGGTCAAGGAGAGACATAGGCCTCCGTTTTGGCAAGGGCTAGACATGCAGGGGTCGAGGGAGAGGGCAGCCATCTGAAAACTAGCTACGTAACATCAGCAGGGAATTCACATTAGTGACAGATAGGGCAAGCACAGGGGTAGCGGGTATTGAAGGGAGGAAGAGAGTGTGTGTGTGTGTGTGTGTGACGGAATAGAGGACGAATTGAGTTTGGACGGCGCTCACCCACGG
Organism: Melanogrammus aeglefinus; assembly: GCA_900291075.1. NCBI lineage: Eukaryota > Metazoa > Chordata > Actinopteri > Gadiformes > Gadidae > Melanogrammus > Melanogrammus aeglefinus. Next base: position 131,381 of record OLKM01000681.1, read on the forward strand.
CGACGGCCTCGCACGTGACCTGCCCCGAGGTACAGGTACAGGCGGTGTCCGAGAGGGTCTGCCAGCGATGCCCCTCCTCCACCTCGCGCCCCTCCCACGTGCACGTCCGCCGTCTCACACATTCGCAGCCCTCCAGGTGGCGCACGCGTGACTGGAGATCTGTGTTCTACATGGACACACCCAAGAGGCGCCAATGATGTCCGGCAGCCACACTGGATTTGATTGAATTATAATGTAATGGTACAGTCCATTGTAATGGTACAGTCCATTGTAATGGTACAGTCCATTGTAATGGTACAGTCCATTGTAATGGTACAGTCCATTGTAATGGTACAGTCCATTGTAATGGTACAGTCCATTGTAATGGTACAGTCCATTGTAATGCCCTTTTTCTGTAACCAGTCGCCACCCGAAGCGCTTCACAATATTGCCTCACAATCACCCATTCACACCCCGACGGAGTAGTCAGCCATGCAAAGGCGACAGCCAGCTCGTGAGGAGCAGTCAGGGAGAGGAGTCTCGCTCAGGGACACCTTGACACTCAGCTAGGAGGAGCAGGGGATCAACCTAGCAACCTTGCGGTTACCGGCCAACCCGCTGTCCCTCCTGAGCTACTGCTGCCCCGTATAGAGTACAGAGACGGATCCATAGCATGTTTCGGCATCATCATCACCATAGATCAACCCCTAACATCCATCTGTAGACACCGGCTGCGTGGAATACCTGGGCTTTGACCGCGTCCAGCATGACGGCCATCTGCTCTAGCCTCTGCTCCAGCCCCCTCAGCCTCTCCTCTTGGGGGGTGGGCGAGGCCAACCTCCCCCCCTGTGGTGGCCCCGGAGGTCCCAGGGCCGCCCCTCTCTGGGGCCGGTCCTTCTGGAGCAGCTGCGGCCCCTGGTCGTCCAGAGAGTCCGGACCGGGGACGGGCGTGGGCCGAGCCGGTGGAGGAGGTCCATCTGGAATAACAAGGGAAGGGACGGCGCGTTAACGGGCGGCAGTAGCTCCGGGGGTACAGCGGGTCGGCTGGTAACCCGAAGGTTGCCGGTTCGATCCCCGGCTCCTCCTAGCCGAGTGTCGAAGTGTCCTTGAGCAAGGCGCCTAACACTCACTGCTCCCGACGAGCTGGCACCCTGCATGGCCGACTCCGCCGTCGGGGAGGGAATGTGAGGCAATGTTGTGAAGCGCTTTGAGTGGCCAATAGGTTAGAAAGGCGCGGTATAAATGCAGTCCATTTACATTACTGGGACGGGGACGGCCGCAAAAGAGAAATAACACAACAAGCATCAGTCCAGCCGGCAATCTCTAGAAAAACCTTTTTGAGGAGGCCTGTTGGACCAGTATTTTTAAGGGAATTTCTGCCTCAGGGAGGGTAAAGATAAGATCCGAGGAAAGCCTGCTAGATACACCCCAACCATGGTGGTCTTTGCAGGTAAACATAATCAAAGAACAACCCAAGGGGTAATAGAAAGTACAGGTTTTTAAGACAACGTATCAGCATTTCAACTGAAGATGAACTGTATCCAGGCCTATCTATGGCTTTCTTCCGCCCCACACAGACACCACTGTGTCTGCTGTCACCCCAGTAAACCAGCATGCTTTACTGGGGAGACAGTAAAGCATGCTGTTGAATAACATCTTCCTAGGAAGCTGTAAATTACAGTGGTGCTGGCATAGGTATAGAAAGGAAACCACGTTAAGACAAAGACTGTCTCCAGACACGGTAGCCTCGGGCATGAACTTGATTGGCAGATGGAAATCCCCCCAGAAAATGCTTATATACGTAGACACTTCCCTGAACAAGTCCCTGAACAAGTAAACACACACACACTTGCGCACACACACACACACTCATTATCTTATAGTCATGCATGGGCTCATGCCTTGTGTATTGTCGTCTGCACATGGATTTAGTTGAGACTACCCTGTGGGTCTAAACTAAATCCATGTGCAGATCATGTTGCTTTTTGTCTGGGTTTTTCTCCCTCCCTCAATTACTATCTCCAAGCGATCCACAGTCCCACGTTGGAGATCTCCAAAGGCCCCTACCCAGTGGGGTTATAGAGTCAAGGGATCCCTCATTCCACAAAGGAATAGGGTTGTCAAAAATCCTGGTAAGAATGAAGGGTTACCTGTTATATTGGGACAATGCCAGGGACGCCTTCCATATGCTTTAAGGGAGATCTCAGCTGTCTTCAAATATCCCTGCATGCACAGAGAATGGGGTGGATTAATGACTGAGGCATAGCGACTTTCAACACTTTTTAAGAAAAGAATATGGCTGAGAATTTCAAAGTGGTCTAAGACAAAGACCGCAACGAGCATCTTCAGATGACGAGTGAAAGGCAAACCAAATCCTCCAGAGAACCCTTGGATCCTCAGATTGAAGAGGTACGTGGCGGGAGGGGGGGGGGGGCAGAGACTCACGCTGAACTTGCTGTCGCTGTCCCCCGTCGTGCTGCCCAGAGTCACCCTTCAGGTCCCGGGGGAACCCCCTCAGATCGACCCTCTCCTCCCGTCGGCGTCGGACAACGATCGCCTCCTCACAGTCGACAAACAGACTCACTGTGTCCGGCTCCAGGCCCAGGGCGAAGCGCGCCCAGCGTGCCCCCGAAAAGGGGTTCCCTCCGGGGAGGAACAGGCTGAGCAGCCCCCCGCCACCGGGCCCCTCCAGGCTGCGGTCCAAGCGCAGGCTGCTGTTCCGGGTGGAGGAGACCAGCTGGAGGAGCGTGGAGGAGCGGGAGGAGAAGGAGAGCAGGGTGGCGCTGGTGTCGTGGGCCTGACGCCCCGCCAGGTGCACCCCCAGGGAGCCGGGCCCGGCCGAGGCCAGGAGGTGGGAGTACTCCGGTGGCAGGGTCAGGTGGGGGGCTTTGGGCCGGAGCTTATAGGCCGTGGTGGAGCCAGAAGCATCTTCGTCGTGGATCTTGGATATGCCTTTTATGGGCTGGGACATGTTCAACGCAGCGAGTAGATCGATCACTGATAGACAGGAGCACACACACACGCGCGCACACACACACACACACACACACACACACACACACACACACACACACACACACACACACACACACACACACACACACACACACACACACACACACACACACACGGAATTCACAGAGAATGGAATAAAACAACGGCATGCATATACACTCAAACACACACACACTCGCACACGCACACGCACACACACACACACACACACACACACACACACACACACACACACACACACACACACACACACACACACACACACACACACACACACGGAATTCACAGAGAATGGAATAAAACAACGGCATGCATATACACTCAAACACACACGCACACGCACGCACACACACACACACACACACACACACACACACACACACACACACACACACACACACACACACACACACACACACACACACACACACACACACACACACACACACACACACACACACACTAACTTAAACAGGGTCAGCCAGGCACACACACATATACATAAGCATAAGAGAATAGGTAGGACAGTCTTCCACTCTGATCTATTCAAACTAATAATACGTGTTGTGTCCTGTCCTATGTGACATCTTGTTCCTCTGTGGTAATTAGTGAGTGTGCCTACACATTCTTACCAGTCCACACACACATGACTGCATCAGTGATCTCAAACAGAACTCAGGACACACAAAACCGACCATCAGGATGGGACAGGAAACATAATAACTGCTATTATCAAGCCTCTTTAAGAAAGCCAAGGCTATTTTATATAAAATAACTATAGGTTTTCCTTATTTGTTATATATTTGTAGCGTGCTTTTTTAACATGTTTAGGGGATAACAGACATGCTCAGAGGTGATGATGATACATGTGATAAATTGCAACGTGAGCATACTTTATTGAACCTACCATGCTCGGTGCTCTGGCCTTGCAAACAAAGCGGAAAAGTCGAAAGTATAAACACATTTATCTCCAGGAACAGAAGAGTCCTCAATTTGCCAGTCTCCATTATTTGAACCTAATAACTGGACAGAATCCCCGTAGATTACAAGTTAAGTAAATCAGCAATACTCCAGGACATCCTTGGCATTTTGTCAGGTTCAGACGTTTTTTGGCTTCTGTTGGGGCCTGTTCATCAAGGACGAACGGACCTAAGTATATATATATATTTTTTAAAAAAGAATACTTTTCAGTCTGACATGCAGCGCGCCTGCGAAACACGTAACATCTGGATGCGTGCAGGGTCAGAAAAGAGAGAGCAATCCGTTCTCTGCAATCACACACATATTCCCCCGAGGGCTCGGTCACTTCCACTTACACACACACACACACACACACATTAACACACAGACGTGGAGACCATGGACTTATTAAAAAAGGTGGAGACTGGGCGCGGGGAGCCTGCTTCGTTGTTCCTTAATCACGCATTGAAGATAACAATGATACCGCTGCAAAGAAAACGCGGGAGAAAAGTCTTCAGGTGCAAACTTGTGATTTGACGGCTGTTTCTCCATTCGCCAGATTCGGGTCCAAAACGGGTTCTGTCAGAGATCCACCAGAATTGTTTTGCGAATCCCAGATGGCATATTTTGCATGGTCCCGAGACGATCCTTCACTTGTGTAGTTTTTCTTCTTTTTTGAAAAAAAAAAAAAAAGTTGCTTCAACCCGCAGAGACTAGTGGTGTTGATTTCTGAAGACTCTCTTTTTGGTAATGAACGAAACCAGGCCTGGATACTGGAAGGGAGCCACGAGAGAGCGGTCGAAATAGGCCCGCGCGTGCTTCTCTGTGCGTGTGTGTGTGTGTGCGCGCGCGCGTGCGTGTGCGTGTGTTTTTGAGTGAGTGTGCACGTGCGTGCGTGCACGAAGGGGCCAAAAAAAACCACGAAGATTCATGTTTCTCTGCGCTTATGATTTCGGTCCCCCATCCGTCGGCCTACCTCCACTTTAAAAAAATATATTTATGTATTTTTTCATGGCTTATCTCTGATTTGCTCTTCGCCCCTGCAGGGCATGGATGAATAGCCTAACCTTTGTTTGAAGAAGAACACACACACACACTGGCTAATAATAATTGTTATGCATGTGCTTATAATATTTATATTATTTCGAAAAGTAAGTTGTTCATCCATAGACCCACAGAGCCCCGTATTGTTCTACAGCTCACTGAGCATTGTTCGGACACAAAGGCATGCACACAGACGGTGTCTGGTTCTGTCTCCGGTTGATAATATCTGTTTCTAGACTGCCAGACATAACTATAGTATAACCATCTGCATACCGTCTCTGAAGTATGTTGGATTTATCTCAGATTTCCCCAATCCTTATCCACGACTCATATATCACTAGGCCTACCTATAAAAAAACCCAATAAAATTACTTTAATTGTGATAAAGGTAGCCTCCTCAAATTATAAAGGCTACTCACAGAAACATGCTTCTAAACCAATCAAGGAGATAGATAAGTGTGCGTATTTTTGGTCATAAAATGTGTGAAGATGGCCCTCCAGTGGTTCAAATTTAAAACTACACCCAATCCAACAACTGAGCGTGTCTATCCCTATACAGTATACAACGTCGGTAACCGTATATCCTAATAAGAATGTATTTTCAAAATATGCGTATCAGAGTGAGACACACTTAAGCCAAGGGAAAACTGCCCTAAATTTAAGGAAGCAACTTGGAAATTGGTTACAGGATACACAAAGAGGGATCCCTCCTTCCTGGGATGGTGAAGAGTGTAATATATGACAAGAAGGGAAGCTAATGGAAGCATAAAAAAACAAAAAACAACAAGTTAAGCAATAAAGACGTTAGAAAATAGCAGATTAATGATGAGTTAAAAATCAAGTGCTCGAGGGACAGACAAATCTCTTAATGACTTGTGCCTCCAGTCTGATTCTAAAGACGTCATCTGATTGGCTAACATTGAACCTGGATCAGGTATGTCCCGCCCCCACGTTTTAAGCTTCTGAGGTCACGTTCGTCCCAGAATACGCGCCATAAGCTGATGTCTGCTCTCTGCGCGTGGTCATTGTTTAGTATCTCTGAGTTGATAGACTTTATAGGGATTTTAATTGGTGGAATTTAGGTATTGTGTGAGCGTGTGTTTGACTGAACCCAAGAGGGCAAACTGGTTTCTGATTGGATCACGTGACAGAAGCAGACCTCTTGTGGCGGACAGCGCATGGCGGGGATCTGAGTCCAGCAGGTCAGTCTGTCGATCACAGGCGTCGTACGATCTCCATGGGAACAGGAAACCGGCCTGGAAAGATGCTGTCACACACACACACACACACACACACACACACACACACACACACACACACACACACACACACACACACACACACACACACACACACACACACACACACACACACACACACACACACACACACACACACACACACACACACACACACACACACACACACACACATCCTTATACTCCTTTTAATACTTGTGTTCACATTTTTTTTTAAATTTTTTATTTCTTATATTTGTGTCACATACTTGCATTCTCATCTTTAGATTGAAGTGACTGCAAACATATTTATATTCCAAAGAGAATATAAAATAAATATGTTATTACAAAAAGTTGAGAGTTTATGTGAAATACTAAGGTCATGGTGACCATGCGTCTTGGTGTCTTCATCCTGGTGAAAATACATAAAAATGCTTAAAAGTTATGTTTAACAATGTTATAACTCGCAGTCTGTTAAAGGACATATTTAAGAATAAATAACAATAACCTTCTGCCGTTGACACAATAGAGGATTCAGGTCAGGGAGATGTGTGTGTGTGTGTGTGTGTGTGTGTGTGTGTGTGTGTGTGTGTGTGTGTGTGTGTGTGTGTGTGTGTGTGTGTGTGTGTGTGTGTGTGTGTGTGTGTGTGTGTGTGTGTGTGTGCGCGCGTGTGTCACGGGTCTGGGGGGGATGCGTTGGGTGTGTGAGTTTGAGAATGTACCACAATATATCTTATGATATATTGCGCATGGTATCGTGGATTTAACTTAATGCTACGGCGTGACATTCTACTTTGTGCAAGTGCCAAAGAATACAGTAAAGAAGGTATTCAGTGAGTAGCAGAAGCCCTTAAGGACTGCAGTGCCTCTGTTGTTCAGCTGCAGCCGCCCGGAGGGGGTCTCTGGGGTCTGACACCATGGAACCAGGGGGCCCAAGGAGACTGCTGCTCCTGTTGTTCCTGCACACTGCCACAGGTTAGCACACGATAGGTTCCACAACAAATCTCTTTCTCATGCTGTGTGTGTGTGTGTGTGTGTGTGTGTGAGTGTGTGCGCGTGTATGTGTGTCTGTTTGTCCGTCCATCGTTTGGCCTGGCTGACTGCCTGCGTGTCTGAGGCCTTTGTGTTCTGTACTGCCTGGAATAGCCTTCAGAAGGAGCTTCAGCTACTGGACTTAATCACTCTAAGTGAATTTAAATCCATTGTTAAACACAGGAAAGCCCAAACCTTGGGAACATTTTGATGTTTTAATGAATATCTGTCTACATTTCTGCTGGGTTATATGTTTAGGGTTTTATCTAGGTTGTAACTTCACGTTGAGTGGCCTCTTTTTGCCAACCGTGTAAATTAAAGTTGAAAATATATTCTCCCCTGTGTGTGTTTTTGTGTGTGTGACGCTGCGTCAGTCTGTGTGTCCATCTGCCTGACTACCGGTGTGTGTCTGGTCTGTGCGTGTGTCATCTGTCTTGTCCACCTGTCCTCCCCACAGCGTCGTCCGGTTGGGGCGGGTGTCTGGACGCTCAGGACATCTTCGCGGCGGTCCGGGAGAACAGCCCCACGGGGGAGGTCATCGCCCGGCTTAGCACCGACGTCACAGGCCTGGGAGCCCGCCTCAGCCTGGCTGGGAAGGACGCCGACTGGTTCTTGCTGGAGGACGGCGCCCTCCGGCTTAACGCCACACCCGAGAAGATCCTGGACAGAGAGGTGGAGGCACTGGGGTCCCCCGGCGTGAACCCTCACGGGGCCGGGGGTGGGGGGGTGGCGTTCCTCAAACCATGGACTGTGGACACGCGCCCGGCCATGCTTCAGTGGCGACTGGGCAGCAGGACAGCTCTTCAGAACAGAGTTGGATTAAATGATTGTTTTAGCATGTGCTTCACGTTTCTTTATATTTGCCAAATACTCGTTGACCAATCAGACCGCGCAGTCATCAAATCCAATCACTCACATTGAACTGGAAACTACTTTTTGTTTACCTTTGTTTTAGTTTGGAAATTCCAAGTTCTGTTTATGTTCTGGCTTATTATTGTAGGTCTGACTACCTGCATGTGTGCGCCTGTCTGTCTGTCTTCTCCATCTGTCATCCCCACAGTGTCGGCTGGCTGCTAAGCTGGCAGAGCACGATGTTCCTATTTAATCACACCGTGTGTGTTCCTCAGGTGCAGGGCCCTGTCCTGATGGCGGAGCTGGCCTGCCATGAAGACGATATACTCCAGGTTCAAAACCCTCCACTCCACCTGACACTTACATTTACATTACACTTACCTTACATTACAGACTACATTTACATGTAGTCATGTAGCCTTAAATCCCTGTTCCCTGTCCCTGTATTGTGTGTGTGTGTGTGTGTGTGTGTGTGTGTGTGTGTGTGTGTGTGTGTGTGTGTGTGTGTGTGTGTGTGTGTGTGTGTTTCTAGAGTGTGTACAGGATCATGGTGGAGATTCTGAACGAGAATGATAATGTACCTGTGTTTGCGGAGAACACAATTCAGTCTGTTATCCTCAGCGAGGTAGTCCTTACACACACACACACACACACACGCACACACACACACACACACACACACACACACACACACACACACACACACACACACACACACACACACACACACACACACACACACACACACACACACACACACACACACACACACACACACACACACACACAAAAACACACACACACACAAACACACAAACACACAAACAGACAAACAGACACAACAAACAAACATACATACAAAATACACACATTTCT
>OLKM01000681.1:145376-186506 GCA_900291075.1 Melanogrammus aeglefinus
ACGAAGGGTCTCCAACAACACCGTCACCTGGTGGTGGTGGTGGTGGTGTAGGTGGTGGTGTAGGTGGTGGTGTAGGGGCCAGCCCCTGCCTGATGAGGCCCAGAGAGGACCGTTCTCCCCCTCCCCCTGCTGCCACTCCTTGGTCTAACCCCACCCTGTCCAACACCCAGCTGGGCCATGACCACCTCCTGGCTACACCCTCCCCCGGTGGAGACCCCGACCCTGCTCCACCCTCCTACCCCACCCCACCTGCCCCAGCGTCACCCCCAGAGCCATCGCGTTCCCCCGTAGGGTCTGCGCCCTGCACCCGGACGCCGTCCATCACCCTCCCTCGCTCACCACAGCCTCCAGTAGCCGTAGAACACAACGTAGTTCCCCTCCTAGACGCCACACCTCTGGAAACCCCAGGGGGCCCCCCGGCTGTGACCCCTCCATCTCCAGACACGACCGGCCCCCCGGCGGTAGACACACCCTCCGCCTCACCGGGCCACCCGGGCGCAGTAGGGGCGGGGGGGGGCTCGGACAGCCAGTCTCCCCCCTCCACAAACTCAGAGGAAACCCCGCTGGAGGGGGGCGCCGAAGGGGGGGGCGGCGGCCCCCCGGGAGACAAAGAGGAAGAGCGGAACAGAGAGGGTGAGGACGACTTAGACTCGGACGAGGAGGAGCTGTGGCGAGTGCTCACGCGTTTGAATCCCGTGTTCATCACCATCAGTAAGTGATGTCGCTGTGATGTCGCAGGCACCCAGGGCGCCCGGGGGTGAAGACGGGGGAGGGTTGAGGAGGCCGAGGCTCCGACCGCAGCGCAGGCACCTTGGGTTGGCCCGCTCGGACACGAGGAGGCGCGGCTCGGCTGTAGGTATCTAGAGCAACAGCCGTCCACCGTCCATGGCACCACCGTTAGTCGTTGGGTGAAAACCACACACAGTGAAGTAGGCCATAGCTGTGTTTTTTTTTTAACATCATTGTTTGGATGTTGCTTATTGATGACTGTTTGTGTTTGACATATTCTGCTTTAAAGTGCATAAATGTACCACTCAGCATGCAAATAGTCTTTTCAATTTCACCCATAATATAATTTTATATGATTATATGTTCTCCCAACTCGCTATAGATGATACATCTTTACAAAGGTCATGAGTGCGTTTAAGCAGGCATGGTGTTTCACGTTATGCCTCCTCTGTACATTGTTATAAAAGTGAGTAAATCTTGATCTTTGTCATCGGTGATTTCAAGGGATCTTGTAAAGCCACCGTGATCCGTTGAAACACACACACACACACACACACACACACACACACACACACACACACACACACACACACACACACACACACACACACACACACACACACACACACACACACACACACACACACACACACACACACACACACACACACACACACACACAGCGTGCAAGCCCAGATCCTGAGCGATGGCTCAGCTAATCTGACCGGGGATAAGCCATTAAAACAACTGCTTCCAGCCTGGTGAAGATTAGCAGACTTCCTTAAAGGACCTCTCTCTCTCTCAAGCATGTAGCCATCACGCAGAAGAAGACACTCCCTTGTTGAAGGGAATAAAGGCCCAGGGGAGGTTTATTAGAACCCCCTCTGTCTATAATACCATTCACTGAGGTGTGTGGATACCAAAGAGACGGAGAACATGGTTACAATTTAAAAGGATTGATTGACGGACAGAATGGAGATATAAATGATCATGAGATCTTATAATACACCTTAAATGTAAAATTCAAATAGATATTACACATAACAGCAAACGTATTAAAATGTAATGTTTTGGCCGTAACGGTTTTGAAATGAGTGGAGGCAAAATAATGAGGTGAGAGGGGCGCCACTACCTTTGATACACTAAAGATGGCGTCATCTTGATGTCAGGTGAAGGTCAGTTTAAGAGAGGTATGGAAAACACCGACACTAGGGTGACACTAGGGTGATCATTAACCAGCTGGTATACTGCAACTAGTGTCAGCTAGGGGGGATTAATTCACTGCCCAGCGAGAGAAGGCAGTTGGCGAGCGTCTTGCGTTAAATCTGGCACCTTTCACTGCAGGATAGAGTTAATCTCCCGCTGACGCTCTCCACGACACGCCTTCCTCATGCCTGCCGCTGGACTCCCTTACATAACAGAGGTCTGGTGCCATGAGCTTTAAGAGACATCATGTATTCTGCTCAAAGAATGACTAGTTTGAAAGGTGAATGTAAATATATACTGGGGTGGAGGACAAATAGGTTTTAGGATTATTAATTTACAATCACAGTATGCGTCGTCATACACTGTAAACACTTACATTTTTTTTATTGAGGGGATTTCTCAACCAAAACATTTGAGCTTGATTGTTCGAGTGCTCATATACTGAAGACTTACAGGAAAGTCGTTAGTGAAAAGCTTTTCGCTGTATGAAATACAAAAAAAAGGTATACATTTATCATATTGTTAATTAACAGTGGTCATAAATGTTGGTAGAACTAATACAGGGGTAGTAAAGCCAAGTCAAACCACTTATTTTTTACTTGGCACTTCAAATAATAGTTTCAGCCACACACACACACACACACACACACACACACACACACACACAACACACACACACACACACACACACACACACACACACACACACACACACACACACACACACACACACACACACACACACACAGAGTGGCAGCAATGGAGTATTTTGTTCTTAGAGTTCCTGCCTGGACTCCTTCTTTTCAGCATATTGCAGAACATACATATGTTAGAAAAAACACAACGGTGTACAAATGGGCTGGTGATGAGAACGAGCACATGCCACTGTATTGCACTGTAACGTTCCACAGTCTTCCTTGGCAGCGCTCCCCCTTCTCCCGGACACCCAACATTCGTATATTCGGGTACAGCGTATTTCAAAAGATACAATATCAAACGACACGAACAGGGATACGTCAGCAACAGGTGGCCGCCTCGCATGGGCCTGTTGGGGTAAAGAATATGTAATAGAAATAAGACGTCCATTAAAAACCTCAACAGAAAGCCTGACTCCTCGTGGTGCAGTGCATTGCAGACACCCACGTCAAACGCAAAGCCACGAGAACAGTGCTGACATGGCTGCAATAGAAGAGAACACGCAAGTGCATCGTAATGACTTAACAGACGTTGACCGAGGGAGTGAGTTAGGGGCCTGCGGCAAAGGATGCATAGGGGGGGGGGGGGGGTGGACAAAGCTATCCCATGATGCCATGACATGATGCCATAGTGTTTGTAAGGACACCTCGGTCACACACACACACACACACACACACACACTCCTGGTAGGATGCAGACAGTCGGGCCGGACACTATGGGTGTGTACACATGTCTCATCGTGTGTGTGTGTGTGTGTGTGTGTGTGTGTGTGTGTGTGTGTGTGTGTGTGTGTGTGTGTGTGTGTGTGTGTGTGTGTGTGTGTGTGTGTGTGTGTGTGTGTGTGTGTGTGTGTGTGCGCGCAGACGCACACACCTCCGTTTGCATGTGGAGCAAAGAGAGACATTCAAAAGGTAGAATAAGTTATTGTCTGTGGTCTCCATGGCTGTCGCTGAGCGGCCCGTCTCGGTCGATACTAGACGCCGCAGGGGCAGCGGCGGAGACACAGAGCGTCCGTCTTTGTAGCACAGCCCGCCGGGGACACTAGAACTCGTCGTGTCTGGCCAGGGCCTCTCCGAAGTCCGTCGCCTGGCTTCCCACAAACAGATCGTACTTGTCCACAATTTCCTCCCTGGTCAGAACGCCATCCTGACCGGCAGAGAAGAGAAGAGTCAAGCAACTATGTACTCCTTGGTTTGACAGGTAAAAGGTCCCGATCACTACCCCCCCCCCCCCCCCCAACCCAGTTTGCCTGAAAGCCCAGGTTGTCTATTTGTCAGATGCAGATCAAAAACAGGCAGTAGCAGCCGGCAATTAAATTCTTGTGATCCAAGCTCTTCTCAACAATGTAGGTAAGTAGATTTAAGCCTAAATAAATCTAGAATATATACGCAGAAGGCAGACCATAACGGTTAAAGTTCCCGAGGGACCTAATGCATGAACAACATGGTGTGGGGTCTAATGGCGCATTTCCACTAGCACGGCTCGGCTCGGCACGGCTCGGCTCGGCTCGGTTTGGTTGTGTTTCCATTACAACTGGTGCCTCCTCGACGTGGGCGGGGTCGTCATAACACGGCTGCGCGAAACCGCTGTGACGTCATTTACACGGCGCCGAGCAACGTACAAATCCGGAAGACCAGAACAACAACAACAACATCAGAGGAGGACAGCATGGAGGCGGTCGTGTTGCTGCTCACCCTGTGGCTTTTTGTCGCACAGAAGGCAAGAGAAGAGAGCCAGAGAAGACTCCGGGCCGCGAGACAAAACACGATTGAAAAGTTGCGCGGTTATGACGCTTCTAACACTCATCGGCCAATCAGTGGAAGGCAGTCGGCTGACGTCACGTTTTAGTAACGCTTCGGCTCGCTTGGAACCAGGGCTGAGGTGATACCAAAAATGTACCCGGTTGCAGGTACTGCGTGCTCGTGGAAACACGCAAATAGCGCGCCGAGCCGAGCCGTACCGAGCCGAGCCGTGCTAGTGGAAATGCGCCATTAGATAGGCAGGGCAGGGCATGTGCTGCCAACACATGAACACAAGCTTCCATCAGCAGGAAGGATTGGCGTTGTCGGGGTTCACAGGGGTCTCCTCCAGACATGGGCGGACGTACCTTGTCAGCGTCGGACTCGTAGACCAGATGCTTGGCTTCAGCGTCGGCGTGGTCGTAGTCGCTGGGAAGGATCCAGTCCCGGGTCTCGTCCTTGTCCATCTTGCCGTCTTTGTTCTTGTCCCTGAACTCGGTGAACTGCTCGCGCTCCGTCTTCACCCACTCGGGCTCCGAGGGGTCCCCCTCCTGGTTGTACATGTCCCCTACAGGGGCCGTCGGGAGCAACACACACACGTAGTGATCCACCAGGTCAACGGGGGCGGGGGGGCGGCTCGATTATGGGAAGAATCATAGCCCCGATTATTTTGGGCGATATTGAAGTCACGATTATTCAAACGATTATTTTTTGAGTTTGAAAACATGCTGTACTTATTCAGCATCTCTCTCCCAAAAAAAACCTTGCAACTGAGAACTTTGAAATTTTGCGTTAAAAAGTACACCAAATGTTCAGAAGAAAAATGTTCCAATCTAAAATAATCTGAAGATATGTATCCAGCTGTTCCAAAAAATGAAAAAGAAATAATCTAAAAACTCGATTATGTTATTTTTATGATCGTTTGACGCTAAAATCGAAATCGCGATCAAAATTCGGTTAATCACCCGGCCCCACGAGGGCGCGCCCTGCACCGTACTCAAGTACGATCGCCGATTATGAAATGGCTTGTAAGGGGTTATCGCCATCACACCTGGACTTACATTAACGCCTTACTATAACACACACACACACACACACACACACACACACACACACACACACACACACACACACACACACACACACACACACACACACACACACACACACACACACACACACACACACACACACACACACAACAAAACTGAAGTCACTCCAATAACAAGGATTAGATACTGAGGCTGCAGGGTCACGTCCTTCACTGCTGTAGCAGCACTGTGACTAGCTGTGCTGCTGAGATGATGTTCTCGTGTACCAACCGATGTACTCATCCAGGTCGATGAAGCCATCGCCGTTCTTATCAATGTCCTCCATAGTTTCCTACGGAAGAGGGGGGGGATCATGGCGTGGTTAGGACGCATTTAAGAGATATTCTGTCCACAGATGTCAGCCAATCAGCCGGTCCCCTCACCAGCACGACGATGTCCTTCATGTGGTCATACTCCTCAGGGTGGAGGAAGGCCGTGAACTCCTCCTTGTTGGCTTTGCCGTCGGTGTCCAGGTCGGCCATCTTGAACCTCCTCTCATCTCGGGACATCATCTGTCTGTAGCTGAAGCCGTCCTCAGGGTCCGGGTCGTCTGCAGAGAGCGTCCACAACGGAAAACCTGTCAGCTCACTTGGACTTTTTAGATTTCTTGTATTTTATCCATTATTCAAATTGATTTGAGGAAATACCCTGATACACACAATTACTCCCTCACTTGAAAACACACACACACACACACACCCTGCCTCATACCTTTATAGCAGTGTCCTTTATCATTCGTGAGCTTGAATTGTGTGTGTGTGTGTGTGTGTGTGTGTGTGTGTGTGTGTGTGTGTGTGTGTGTGTGTGTGTGTGTGTGTGTGTGTGTGTGTGTGTGTGTGTGTGTGTGTGTGTGTGTGTGTGAGAGACAAAGGATTCAAACAAACCTGAAGGATCGTCCCACAGCCATATGTCTAGGTACCAACATTGTTTACATGTCACTATAACAATGTTCAGTGTGCTAACAAACAAAAGAGACGGTTCATCATTTGAGACCTACTTTAAAATGTAAGCACAACAGCCCTACGCAGGAACACTGTGAGTGGAACACGACAGGCCATACCCAGGATGTATCCATAGGTGGCGTTCTTGTACTCCTCCCAGGACACCAGACCGTCCCCGTTCAGGTCGTGGCCGGTCCACTGGCGGTCCACGTCGTCGTAGATCCAGCGCTTCTGAGCGTGTTTGATCCATCTCTTCATCTCCTCCACGCTGACGAAGCCGTCTTTGTCCTCGTCGATCCGCTCCACCAGCATACTGCGGGGACAGAGCCAACGGGCTGAGCGTCAAGCTCCTCTCACAGCGCCGCGCGGCCACTCGCCGCCTCCGTTCAGTTCAACGAGGGAAGGGCGGCCGAGGGGAGGCGGTTACAAAAGCGGCTGAAAACCAGGAAGCGGTTGCAGCCCCCGTGAACGTGCACAGATTTTGCCCCACTGCTCAGCTGTCCCCGTGTTGAAACTTTCGGCGGCGAGGCGGTTATCAGGGTGGTTGCCGCGCGACGGTGTGCAAGCATCTTAAGGCTCTGTTTTATACATGAGGCGGCCTCTGTAGAAGTGTGTATGTTCAGGCATTTCGCATCCCTCTCTCTCTTATGTGCCATAAATATGTATACAATGCTTAGACATTGAGGAGAATCTTGAAACCCACATTGAATATGAATAGTGGTCATTACAGGGCAGATAAGGGGGTTGCATTGGGGAGGAAACCAGGAACCTTTCAGCTTGAGGCCAACCCCCCTGGCCACTACTACAGCATCCCAAACATACCAGAGGATTCACAAGCAGACCCGACCAACGACAGTATTGGAGCGCTACACAAAGATGGAAGTGATTTGTTTATACATTATGTACACATTAACGGTCGTCCGCACACAAGACACGCAAATAAACAGATGACGACGTTCGGAGAGACGTTACCCGAGCCTCTCCTTGCTTTCCTCTGGGGTCAGCTGGTCGAACGTCTTGGCCTCCTCCTGCCCCAGGAAGGCTTCATGGTCGTAGTCAAAGTTGTCGGCGTCGTCGTGGTCCCGGTTACTGAGGAGCTCGTCGTGATGAACCCGGTCCTTCTTCTCCGTGGGCTTGCTGGTGGCGTACACCACACAGAGGGCAAAGCACATGACAAGGGGGCGCAACTCCATCTCCTGTACCCTCAGAAACGAGGTGGGACGGGATATTTAGTTATAGTGGTGCACTTTTTTTCATTGCCATTGTACAGCACGTTGACCATCATTGGGATGGGAATTGTGTTGTACTTCTAGTGACATCTACGACTGCATTGCACATAAGAGTATATTCAATATTTATAACGATAATAATACAAATAAAAAGGAGTTGGAGTGGGTGAGTGATGGGAGGAAGAATCGTATCCAGCTTAATATTTTCTATGTTCCTTATTCCCCACATACTCTTAATATATACCTCACTCATTCATTCCTGATGCAATGTTTTATCATTACAACCAATCATTACATGATTACACGGAATTATCCACACATTAAAATTGGTGCATTAGAATATTATTTTGTAGTGTTTATGATAAGATAGTCAAACGGGAAAAGAATGTTTCACATCACCATCGCCTGGGTTCTCACCTAACCCTATCCTAAGGGCCAACAAGAGGTTAGAACGGGGCCAACTTAAGGACGGGGTCTGGTGATTGTCCGTTAAACTGAGTTATTTTTCTGAAACGGAATCTATCTATCCACTTGAACAGATAAGGCGAGGAGACTGCCGATAGGCTACCACCAATTATTCTGAGTAACAAATGTCAATATGGCAGTACATAGTTTTGTCTAAGATAAATACTAGAAAGCTACAGAGTGAAGTTAACTCACCGGTTTATTCGTAGACTTTCGCTTCGATTTAAACCCTCCCCGGAAACACACCCGTAGATTTCCGGTGCCAAAATGCCAACCAACCAATCGGACGTTGCGGTCGCGTGTGCGATGTCGACCGTTCATTGGTCTACTTCTCGTCAAGACCGGTGATTGTATTGGTCAGGATCCGCCACGTCCACAATGTCAACAATATACTAATCCTGCAGTTACTGAACAATATCCAAGTCACAATACTAATACTGGTGACATAAAAAGGCATATAACGGGACTTTAGTAGAAAAGTTATTTATTTTTTTCATTACTACCTATCACCTTATGTGGGTTGTAAGAAAGGTTCATAATTTACAGGTTGATGTTAAGATTTACACAATATAAACATCCCTTATTAAGGAATTAAAAATACATAACACATTTGTTCCCTTGCACTCAGAACAAAATGAAGCCATAAATTAATACCTTGTGCAGATACTACGATCTTCCAAGCGTTCTAAAATCCAGATACTACTGAAAAACATTAGCTCTCTTCAACATTTGTCACACAAAAATTAAAAAAAATACACAAAAAATAAAGGCCATACTAGTGTGAATAAAATATAGGTAATAAATGAAAAACATCTAGATCAGAAAGTTCGATATTAGTTATCAGTTTGAGCATGGGCAGGATGTCAGTCCATTGTCGGGTCATCTGCACTGGTCTCCTGTGGCTCCTCTGTGGACTTCTCCTCATGGCTACTATCCAAGGATTCCTGGGCCTCGACACAGTCAGTCACATCCTGTCCAAGTCCTGAAGAGCCCACACAAAGAGACACAGTATATTATGAAGAAACCTTTTATGTTAGCAATGGGAACCTTACATTGTCACTGTAATCACATGAATAAAATGCCATGGTAGACCTTCTAGCTCGAATACGAGCTCTTTGCCCCACCTGTGCTAGTCTCGTCATCTTTCTTCTCCGTAAGAAAGATGCGTTGCATTTTCAGTCTTTTTACAGTATGGCCGTTGTACTTCAGGTCTGCGGTGCTCTCCTTGTTGTCTCCTGGAGACATGTGGAAATCATGAGATTAGTGAAACGAACGACATGGGCAAGCGGTCAAGGAAGGAAACGAGTCTGAAATCATGAAACATACCTTTGGGTGAGCCCTCCTCGAATAGCACACATGTGCCCAATGCATCTGTTAGGAAGTTGAAGCAATTACTACAATGAAACATAAGACATTTAGTTCATTGCTACAATATGTAACACGCTAAAGATGTATATTATATTGAAGTTATTATAGCTATTAGAAACGTGTGTGAAATTGCAGGGTTAAATATTTGCCTAAATAAAAACATACCTAAACGGTACCGTAAATGTAGCTTAACCTAATCTTTGAAGTATTTATTTTGTTTACCTTCATACTCTCCAACAAATACATATGGTCCAACTTGCATCATGGGCTTATCACTGTCTATGTCCTGCAACACGAACGAAACAATTGGCCACAAAATAACCTTTACCTCATGCTTTGTAGCCTTTGTAGGCCGACACTAAATCGCATGCTTTTACAAAAGAGAAAAACGTACCAGTATATTGCATGTACCGCGGCACTTGGAAAGAAAATCATTGCTGATTACACCTGCCAGCTCCACAACAACCAGCTGCTCCTGAAATAAATGAGAAAAAGTCAGTTCCCAAAGTTAGCAACACGATCTAGTGCAATATGCTGCTACCGTAATAATTTATTCATGCATCACCTCTTCTTCCCATTCATCGTCCATGTGTAAATCTTTATAAAAAAATAAGTGGGAAGGGGTATTTATACGCGCACTGTAGACTGACTATACAATGCACAGAGTAGTGTGTCCAAAGCTCCTCAAATACATTCGCATCCGGGAAACATTTCCGCGAATGTACGGTGTGCGGTAAGGACCACTGGGTAGGGATAACGCATTGTGCGTTCCGTTCAGTTACAGGGATTGGCCTCCAAGTGGCGTGATTGTTCAGATATGCCGGTGTTACGCTCCATATTTAATGAAATAAATATATACCACTAAAACATGTACCCCATCACCCCTCTGTTTCTCCGTTTGTTCTTTATAGGTTACACCAAACATGAATGGATTGCATTGGTATATCGTTCATTGTGAATGGAATAATACATTTAATCATAACATAAATAGTCATTTTACATTGCAAGGGCATTGGTAGTTATGCAGTGACATTTCCTTGACTCATCTGAATGAAAAAATAGCACAACACAGCTGCACAACACATGAATGTATTATTATGTACTATTTTCTTTTCACATTCATTTGTGGCATATGGCAAATATGTGATCAGTGTAGCCATAAGAGGCATATGTATATCACACACAGACCAAACCAAACTGAACCTAACCAAATCATAAGCACCTGGCTGCACACCCAACCAAAGCAGCCCAAATAAAAAGATCACCAGTAAGGGCCTGAGTTGCACAAAGAGCACAATCCAAGCTAACTCCCAGCAAATCAAACCGAAAAAAATGATAAGATGTGAGGACCGGTTGCACAAAGACCAAAGCAAAGCGACCCAAACCAAATAATAACCAACGCAGGCACTTTTGCACAAAGGCAAGTCAAACCACTCCTCTCCGAAGGAAAACTAATCATATCCAGATGAATCTGCCTACAAAATGGAAAATATAATCATATGAATTCAACAAATGAGTTAAACTCTTGTCATATACACACACAAACTATCTGGGTAGCTTCAAATGAAATCTACCTGCAGAATGTTCAATTGATATAGGGACAACATATTTTTAATACTACTACGACTATGACTACTATAAATAATAATAATAATAATAATAATAATAATAATAATAATAATAATAATAATGCTACTAATTCTGCTAGAATAAACTACTACCTCTAATACTACTAATATAAATAAGAATCAACAATATAATAAATATTAAGAAACAAGAATAATAATGAAAACATGACAAACGATAAATTAATGCATGATGTATTCTCCAAAAAATTACAATCTAAGAATGATGATGGATAACAACCCATTTAGAAACAGATAACCAACTGAAACATATTTATAGATGTCAACTGGGAATGGTAAATAAAATCAATAGGCTTTTCCCTAAACGATAAAGAACTGTAAAGAAGACCATATAAAAAGTGTTCAAAACAAATGTTTTTTTTAAGGCCTCATAACATTCACACGTTATGTGAGTTACCCTTAATTCAACGAAATGCCTTTTTAGAACAATAAACACTCTTTCTGCAAATTTCCAAATTTCTTTCTGCACACAGCAGATGCACATTTCAATTGCGCATTATGAATGCACATTTCAAATGCACATTTCAATTGCTCATGTCCAACCACACATTTATTTGTGTCATTCCCACTTGAATGACCTGTGTGCCATTAACCGTTGACCCCCCCCCCCCCCCCCCCCCCCCCCCCCGCGCCTCCCCCAACAGAACCCAGCAGAACCCGTAGGATGGAGACTTGACTTACTCACTGCTACACCTTTTTTCAGTACAGCACTGCAGCTGTAGCATGTATTAGCATGTATTCCAGAGATTTATTTGTATCTATGCAATAAAAATACATCTATAGTGATTGTTAGAACCGAATGGCCGGTCAGGCCGAATGTCCTGTGAGGTCGATGCAAAATTCAGCAAATGGATGGATGGTTTTTGTGGCAAGTTCAATTCTAGATACTGATGTAAATATGTTGTCTGGTTGTAAACAGACTGAATGCATTGCATGTTTTATTTCAGTTGAACTGTATAACCTGTATTGTTGACTATTTTGTTGAATTAGTGTGTATTCATAAAATTATTATTTTTATGCATACGTATATAAACATATAGTTGATACATACAGAACATACTGCATTCATACATACATACATACATACATACATACATACATACATACATACATACATACATACATACATACATACATACATACAAACATACATACATACATACATACATACATACATACATACATACATACATACATACATACATACAAACATAAAAATAGAAATATGAGAATGAAGAATTGTATATTCATTTATACATTATTTATACATTCAATCTTCAGCACGTCACACCATGACCAAACATGCGACCCAAAAATAAAATGGTTGTTGAATTAATGATAGAGAGGTATATAGATAAATAGATAGATAGCTGCTTAGGTAAGATAATAACAATCATCAAAATAATACAAAAATAATAATCTGAATGTAAATAATGAAAAATTCAGTAATACAAATCATAATGTAAACTACTTAATATTTATAACGATTAAAATATGATGATTAATTGTGACATTTGTAAGGAAAAATCGATCAATATATTTTATATAATGTAGAATTGTAATCATATTTATAATATTAAGAATAAAATCTATAATCATTCCTGAAAACACGTATATACCATTATTTACAATAAACATATGGGATTATATAAAGGGGCCACTCGCCCCCCCCCCCCCCCACCCTGTGTCTCATGTATCACTGGACTATGGTGTAGTTGTCATGTCGACCAGCCCGCAAGTTACTATGACAACAGCTGAAGGGGAAGCACTTGCAGGGGAGGTTACTGGCTCCTTGGGGACAGGGGAAGGACAGGGGTAATGTCAACAAAGACTCAGATGGGACTTGAAGACAAAAAAAAGCGGGAAGATGAAGAGAGAGGTCAAGTGAACGCTAGTTGGATGAGGTTGGGTGTCTTCAATGTGTGCATCCGTGCATCCTCTCGGGCACGTGTCTGCATACGTGTGTGTGTTTGTGTGTGTGTGTGTGTGTGTGTGTGTGTGTGTGTGTGTGTGTGTGTGTGTGTGTGTGTGTGTGTGTGTGTGTGTGTGTGTGTGTGTGTGTGTGTGTGTGTTTGTGTGTGTGTGTGTGTGTGAGAGAGAGTGAGAGAGAGGGGTAGATAGACAGGGAGACTGAAATAAAAACAGAGAGGTTTAACATGCATATGGATATGATGATTTCTCAGAGGCCAAAACGCTACCCCATGGGCCTGCTGGGGAGCAGGAAGCTGCTCCCTCAGCCGTTGGAAAGGGCCCCTGCGTTTCCTGCGTGTGATATATGGTACCTGCTCCATGTCACAGCCTGGGGCCGTAGAGGGGAGGGGGCATGCGACACACTGACATTAAGGACCCTCGAAGGTGTCATAGGCCTTCGCCGATACCCCCACATTTTGTCATATAAATGTCATAAAGACAAGTTTGGAGTTGGGGTGCGTAGGATTTCCTGCCCAGGGCGTAGTGCTGTGGTTAATTGCTCCATTAGACGTGACAGGGTAAATTGGTTGAAGGGCTAACCGTTGTATATTTTACTATGAAAATAACCTATGGCATAGACCCCAGGGCATGGTAAACATAGTGTTTGTTAATATGTGTGTATGCAGAAAAGAAGGTCCGAGTGTGATAGAGAGATAACCCCATTTACATCTCCCTTAATTCGACCATTATTAAAAACAACATATATTGTCCTTTTTCATGGCTAAGCCTTAGGGGTAAATTTATTCTACTTTCCTGTACCAGATTAGAGCATATCTTCAATCATTTACATCTGCAGACATTGTTTTGTATATTTTTTTGTATGCATTGTGTTGGGTTGTGTTACAATACATGTGTTACATGATCTGTTCTATTTTATTTATATTAAATAATGAAAAAACGGGTAACGCCAAGCAATATTGGGAAGATAGGCGGGACACTGTTCCAACCCAGGGATGATGTTCTGCAAAGACACAGAGTGCCACATAGGCCTACACTCACTGTGGGCGCACAAACACGAATACACCCACACACACACGCACACGCACGCACACGCCCGCCCGCCCGCCTGCACGCACGCACGCACACACACACACACACACACACACACACACACACACACACACACACACACACACACACACACACACACACACACACACACACACACACACACACACACACACACACACACACACCCTGCCTCATACCTATATAGCACAGTGTCCTTTATCATTCGTGAGCTTGAATTATGTGTGTGTGTGTGTGTGTGTGTGTGTGTGGATAAAATACAAAAAAAATCTAAAAACTACGATATATATATACTGTATATATATATATATATAGAGAGAGAGAGAGAGAGAGAGAGAGAGAGAGAGAGAGAGAGAGAGAGAGAGAGAGAGAGAGAGAGAGAGAGAGAGAGAGAGAGAGAGAGAGAGAGAGAGAGAGAGAGAGAGAGAGAGAGAGAGAGAGAGAGGGAGCGAGAGAGACAAAATAAAAAATAATTGTTCCACTATACATTTATGAATATCAACACTTGATGGTAATATTAAATTAGAATGGTATGCTATTCTCCTGTAGTGTATGCTTTTAGTCACTTGTTTCAAAGTAGCACAATACAATTATATGTGGCACAAATGATCATTTATTTTACTAGCCTGTATGAAAAATAAATGAAAGCTGCATATGCAATATCCTTTCACACATACGCATCATCCACACACAAACACAGACACAGAGACAGACATAAAGACAGACAGACAGACAGACAGACAGACAGACAGACAGACAGACAGACAGACAGACAGACAGACAGACAGACAGACAGACAGACAGACAGACAGACAGACAGACAGACAGACAGACAGCACACACACACACACACACACACACACACACACACACACACTAACACACAAACACACAGGCAAACACCGCAACATACACTGTTTAACATAAAGATATCATGTGCTTTCAGGCTCTATAAACATAAAATATGTAAGGCCTACCAATGGATAAAATCAACAAATTAAAATGTAGCTTCTGAATATGCTGTAATTTAGATGCATGCACAATAATGCTGTCAATTACATCAGATTGTTCTGTCGTAAAGTATTTTTAATGTAGGCATATAGACTGTTGAGGGGTTAAAAAATGTCATTGTTACTACTTTTGTCAATAAATGGTAGGGCTTGATAATTCATCAACGGGCAAACAGTTACGTTTTATGGAGTGAAAAAAATACCCCAAATGGAAAATGAAAGAAAAACCATTTAAACCAGTGTCATGCAAAACCAAAGGTGAAGCAAAACAAAAGAAGGTCACCGAGGCCGATGGCGGCTTTGGTCAATCAAAGCCTGAAATAAAGGGCAGAAATGTAATCTTACAAAACTAGGTGCAGTATTATGCATCTAAAATATGGGCATAGAGATCGACAGATTGCACATCTAGCATGAAACCCACAATGGAATTATCATAACAATAGTCTGAGTCGCAAGGAGGGGACGGGTGGAGAAAAATAAAATCGGACCATTCTCGGACATGTCTTCTGTGATAATAAAAATAGAAAAGGGATGAATTATACTTTGTTTAAAAAAAAAACCGTTTTATGTCTTATGTTTAGAATAAGCCAGAGATAGGCTTTTAAGTGTGAAAATAAATAAATATATATAAATTACATCTGTTTAAGTGCGTGCCACTCATTACATTATCAATGTGTGAATATATCTATAAGCAAAATATACATATACGTTTATACTTTCTTAATAGTAATACGGTTCGAAACTGATTTTAGAATATATAACTTAACACTTTTGCATAAAAACACAGACATGGCTTAAGTCTGCAAAAGAAAATACGTAAAAACCGAATTGAAATGCTACACTCTCGTTCAACCTAAAGCACATATGTTGTTTGCAAACAATAATATTATTTCAGTTTATTTTGCATACTTTCGAATATTTGAGCATCGCCCTCTCTCCATTCGGTCTCGTGCGTCGCTTATCCCCCTCCCTCTTTCTCTGTCGCGGAATCCTATTGATCGAAACGGGCTAATTAGCAGTGTCTGCGCAATTACGCACATGCGCAGTAGGGTAATCTCAGCCATTTTTTGAAGGAAACTAATTAGCAGGAATAAAGAGCCAAGTGTTTTTTTCCCCTCAATGATCAGAACTCATTCTACCTCTGGAGCTCTTGCACCCCTCCGTCCCCGCCTTGTGTTTACTGTAGCCTACATGTAGCTTTAATTACACTGTTGTTAACTCGGCCGCCGACCACTCTCCCCTCTTCCCGTCCAGGAAACGTTTCGGACCATTCGAAAGGAATGAGTGGGCTTTCTCTGCGATTGTTTTCTGGATTACTACACGTTCGTTTCCCGGAGCCTTTAACCAGTACCGCGGCAGACATGTAAGTCGGAATTTTGTTTACAAAAATGTAGCGACCGGAGACGAGGCGACGGCACGGCGCGGAGCCAGCACCCGGCCGTGCGCCACTCCGGGCTGCGGGTCTGCGTGGCCAATAGTTCACCTGTTACTAAAGATCGGCTCCTCTGCTGTGGACGAATGGTCATTTGGCTGCGTTGGGGTGTAAACAAAGACAAAAGTAGTTTGCAGGCTTTCGCAGATGCTGGTCCTCCGAGGTCTGAGGCAGTGAGTGGACGGAACGGCACCCCAAGTTACCTCTCCTGTTAACGTTGGGATCATTTTGGGGTGAAATACAACTTAACGCTATTACCTTGTTGTGACAGATGTCCATTTCCTCGTTTAAAGATATAGTCCGCCAGGCCTCTTGCTTTGATTTCAGTTCAGTTTTTAAAGATACATTTTTGTATTTTTACGATACACAAAATCGCATTTCCAATAGATAGTCACACATGTCTCTATATAGGCGTATTTCTTTATCTCACTCTTTTCTGTCGCTCCTCCTTTCTATTCTATTAACACACACACACACACACACACACACACACACACACACACACACACACACACACACACACACACACACACACACAGAAAATCATAAGATAGTATAACATGGATGTACAACAGGCTATAATATGAACATTCTATGTTAACTAGATATGTTAACTATGTTACTAAATATCCCAAGTCTGCCATGGCCAATACAATGCTTGTTTAGTTTAACAATTATTTTATTACATTTTTATTTAGCCTATACCAATGTTAAGTGAGGTGGAGACATGGCCATGTTTGATTTGACTATTTTAAGTAAGATTCAGATATGCCTGTCTTTGTTTTATTTATTTTATCTACTGTTTTGCCTTAGTCAGGTCTTGGCCTGTCTGTGGTTGGTAAATCAACAAGATGAGAATCACATTGCATGTGCAGGGAGGGATGTACATACACAATGTTAAGTGATGGTTTCCCGTGCTTGTGATCGATAGGAAAGCCAGAATGCTTGTATAAATAGTTACATTGCCGATAGACCCGAGTTATTGATTGCAGGGTAAATGAAAATCTTTATCAGATTAGAGATTGATTTGTTCTCGTTGCAGATAGACAGAGAGACAGACAGACAGACAGCGGCAGGCCAACTCGGTGCCGAAGCCATAGGAAAGAGGGACAGTATTGTATTGGCCAAGGGTTCGTGGCCTGTGACATAAACACAGTACATTAAAGCACCATCAGAGCGCCGATATGAGCCATATATCTCGGCGCTGCAGAGAAGGAGGAGGAGGGGGTTTATCGGTGTGTGTGTGTGTGTGTGTGTGTGTGTGTGTGTGTGTGTGTGTGTGTGTGTGTGTGGGGGTTCAGGAGAGAGAGGGGGTATTGAAGCAGAAAGAGGAGGAGGGTTGGGAGGGGGGTGTGAGGAGAAGGTGAAATGGTACATTAAGGTCTTTCCTTGATTAAAAAAAGGGGTCAGTAATGAGAGTGTAGGCCAGAGAGAGCGAGATAAGGAGCAGTCTTCTTCTAATCTGCCATCCATCCATCAGGGGACATGGCAGGCCTGGTGACAGGTCCATTTAATATGGGAACCCATTGTTGACGAAGCCCTGTAGGCCGGGACCTACAGAAGTCCTGTGCAAAGACGGAACCACAGTATGTCTTCTGTTGATTTGATTTCCCCAAAACTGAAGCATACGAAGACTGGCTGATAATTTAGACCACAAATCCAACCCAACATATTGAATTAAAACCAATAAGGAGGACTTATCTTTGCTTTTTTAGCTGTGTTTTCCTTTACATTGGATGTTTATTATTATGATAATATTAGTCGTAGAATTATATGATTCCTTTAAAAAAATCGACTCAGTCCACTTGTATTGTTTACAGCGTAAAATAATGTGTGTGTATGATGGAGCTGCAATGTACTCTCCATTACACAGTATCTCTGCCCTGCACTGATGTGCAATTCTATTCCAGCAGACCTATAACGCGGCCTCAGTGTTCTTCAATCCGCTTTTATCCAACCAAGCCAATTTAGACAAAGGCCTCTAGTTTAGAAGAATTTAGTTCTTTATATAATTCAAACCCCTAAGGAATATTATAGACCCCCCACACAGACTTTACCCCAGCATTCCTCCACCGAGTTTAGCCTCGTATTATTGATTTTCTCATTAAGGGCTAAAGCTAACCCTTGAGTAACCAGGCCGTGTTATACACTGTGAAGGCTGTATTGAACACCTGCTATCCTGGGACCCCCAATCAATGGCACACATTGTTATGCAATAATATTTACCTTATTCATGTAGTTCTCCCTCTGCCCCCCCCGCTAGGTGTGGCAGTGATGTGTGGTCGCTGTAGCCGGTGGCATGGACAGCGGTGAGGGCGGAGGGGACGGAGGGGGGGAGCGGGGTGCCGCCGCCGCCGCCACGGACCTCCACCCACAGCCTCTATCGCCTCCTCTGCTGACCCCCGAGGCCCCCCCCGAGCAGGGGGCGTCCTCGCACACCTCCGCCGCCGCCGCGGCCCCCGCCAAAGAGCCCCCCGCCGCGCCCCTTCCGGGGCCGCGGGGGGCAGGGGGGTCCCCGGCCGGAGAACAGACCCAGGGGGGTGCAGCAGGAGCAGGGGGGGGCGCTGGGGGTGACCAGGGGGTGGTGATGATGAAGGAGGAGGAGGAGGAGGAGGAGGAGGGCAGCAGGGAAGGCTGTTTGTTTGAGCTGGGGACGGGGATCGAGGAGGAGCGCGCCATTGTGGGGGACGAGGGGGTGTTTTTTAAAGGGGGTCTCCTCCCGGCAGCCCTCCAAAGCAGAGAGGAGGACGAGGAGGAGGAGGAGGAGGAGGAGGAAGAGGAGGAGGACGAGGAGGAGGAGGAGGAGGAGGAGGAGGACGAGGAGGAGGCCATCTCAAACCAAAGCCAAACCAAATCCAAATGTTCTTTATTACCTCAACTGAGCCAGCATAGCTCTTCTTCCAGCACTGCAGCGGCCCCCGGAGGCGCCCTCCACGCCAGAGCTCCAGCCCTTCCAAAGCCCTGCCTGCCCCCCCCTCCTCCTCCACCTCCTCGCTCCCCCTCTCCAAAGCACGGCCCCCCCCCCTCCGCCCCCCTGGCGCGCGGGACGGAGGTGGGGGACACTGAGGGAGGGCGCGGCTGGATCTCTGGCTTCCCCCTGAGCTTTAATTCCCAGGGGTCCGCCTCGCCCTCCCCGCCGACGGGACCCGGTGAGGCCCCCCGGCCGGCGGGCCCCCCCCCCCACTCCGCCACGGCCGCCCCCGGCGACGCCAAAGCTCCAGAACCAAACGACGGCCCGCCGGAGAGGGGGGCGGGGGACGAGGACGGCGGGGACGGCGGGGACGACGGGGCCGTCCTCCGGACCCTCGCCCACGACCTGTCCCCCGGCTCGCTCACCAGCCACATGACCATAATGCACTCGCGCAACTCCTGCAAGACCCTCAAGTGTCCCAAGTGCAACTGGCACTACAAGTCCCAGCACACGCTGCAGCTGCACATGCGGGAGAAGCACCCCGAGACGGGCGCCCAGTGCGTGTGCGCCGGGGGCGGCGCCGGGGGGAAGTGCGTGTGCGGCGGCGGCGCCACGGCCGGCGCGTGCTCCTACTGCGTCTCCGGCAAGGCGCACCCCCGCCTGGCGCGCGGCGAGACGTACGCCTGCGGCTACAAGCCGTACCGCTGCGAGGTGTGCGACTACGCCACCTCCTCTAAGGGCAACCTCAGCATCCACATGCAGTCGGACAAACACCTGAACAACGTGCAGAGCGGCGGGCACGCCACCGGCGGCGGCGGCGGGGCCTCCCAGAGCCACTCGCCAGAGGAGCAGGTCTACAAGCTAGCGCTCCCGCTGCACGCCCCGCCCCCCAACCCGCCCACCAAGCTGGCCACGCCCCCGCCGCCGCCGCCGCAGGCGCACGCGGCGGGGAAGCGCTGGCGCTGCGACGTGTGCGACTACGAGACCAGCATCGCCCGCAACCTGCGCATACACACCACGAGCGAGAAGCACACGCACAACATGCTGCGCCTGCAGCGCGGCTTCTACCTGTCCCACTGCCGGAGCCTGCCGCCCGGCCTCAAGCACCTGCAGAGCCCAGGTGAGCCCCGGCCCCGGCTCCGCCCCTTCACACCTGTGGCGGGACACACCCCCGCGTGATGTCCATCTCGTTTTCCGTCCTAATCTTTGCCTTTTGTGTCCCCGGCAGGCGGCGAGCTTCCTCTGGGCCTGTGCGGCAGCGGGCCGGTGGCGCCGGACGTGTCCCTCGCCACGCTGGGCGCCACCCTGACCCCGTCACCGTCCCCCTCGCCGTCCCCCCCCCTGGCCCCGCCGCTCTCCCCCGGCGGGGGGCTCTCGCCGGGCGTCTTCCACTGCCTGGTCTGCTCCAGCTTCTCCTCGGACGGCCTGGAGCCCGTGGAGCGCCACCTGGCCGCGCCGCGCTCCCTGCCCCAGGCCGAGTGGTGCTCCCTGGTGGCGGGGGGCTGCCACTGCAGGCTGTGCGCCTACACCACCCCGCTGCGGGCCAACTTCTCCCTGCACTGCCAGACGGACCGGCACCGCGCCCGCTACCAGCTGGCGGCCCACATGCGGGAGGGCGGCGACCGGGCGCCGGAGGAGGGCGCCGCCCTGGTGGCCAAGGGCCACCCGGTGCAGCTGCGGTGCAACCTGTGCGACTACGTCACCAGCAGCCTGGAGAAGCTCCGGGGACACGCCCTCAGCCCCCACCACGAGGCCAGCGTGCGCGTGTACCGGGTCAGCGCACACACACACACACACACACACACACACACACACACACACACACACACACACACACACAACACACACACACACACACACACACACACACACACACACACACACACACACACACACACACACACACACACACACACACACACACACACACACACGCGCGCACGCACACACACACACACACACACACACACACACACACACACACACACACACACACACACACACACACACACACACACACACACACACACACACACACACACACACACACACACACACACACACACACACACCGTTCTCACGCTTCCTTCCTGGCGCTCAGTTCCTCCAGCAGTACGACGGCGGCGTGGACGGGGCCGTGTGGCAGTTCCACTGCCTCCTGTGCAGCCACTCCTCCTCCTCCAAGGTCCAGCTGCTCAAACACAGCCAGACTGCCGCTCATCAGCAGAGGGAGGGGCTACTGCAGCTGCAGCCAATGGGAGGAGAGGAACTGGCGGCCATTTTCACCATCAGGAAAAGCCCTGACGGTGTCAGAGGTGTGTGTGTGTGTGTGTGTGTGTGTGTGTGTGTGTGTGTGTGTGTGTGTGTGTGTGTGTGTGTGTGTGTGTGTGTGTGTGTGTGTGTGTGTGTGTGTGTGTGTGTGTGTGTGTGTGTGTGTGTGTGTGTGTGTCAGGACAGGGGGATTAAGACACAAAGAGAGAGACAATGAATCATGGCTGCCGGTCAGATATTGATCGGGCAAATTGATTAGTCGATACAAATCCTTGTTGCGCTCCCAATCACCCCCGACAGTAGCTAACTAGCACCTGCTAATCAATGGGCCAGGGCGATGTGCTCCAGAACCACGGGTTGGTCCGCGCTCATCCTAAACGCGGGAGACACTTAAGGAATTGATGTCCTGTGTTATGGAAAAGTGCCAGATGAAGACTTCCCATTAGCCACTTGTTAAGGGGGGAAAGTCTTCCCCGGGTCCCGCTGCGTGCGTGGATTAAGTCTCATCGGGGTAAACTGATGTGTTCTAAGACTGTATTAACTCCACTCCACCTCTGAGGGGAATCTAATGGAGAATCAATAGCTGATCAATAGTGTACAGCGGCGACCCCGAGAGTGCAGTGCGGCCCAGAGGCATTGGTCTTCTTGAAGGCTCCTGTCCGGAGAGTAATATGAAATACAATAAGCTCTGGGATTTACTGTGGACATTCCTCGCTAATTATGGTATGCATCCCCTCATTATTTGTCTTGCTTTTGTCCCCCCCCCCCCCCCAGGAGAGACGAGCGAGGATATGGAAACCTCCAGCGAGACAAACGAGGGCCCTCCGGTCCAAACCAAAGACACGCGCAACTTGGGGGTCCAGCAGAACTCTCGAAAGACATCAGGTACAGCTGATGCACACGGAAAATAATTTATGTTTCCCGCATTTCCTTGTAAGCAGTGAATACAACAGCAGCCGAGTAAACCTTTTTTTTTTTTTTTTTTTTTATATTCTGCGATGTATAATAATATAGAACAATGTGAATTGAAAAAGCGAGCCTGAATGCGTTTGAAACATTTCCAATTTGGATTCGAAACGAGAAAAAAAAACCAAAACTCATCCGTCTTATTTATCGTTCCGTCTTGCAGGAGACGCACGCGGGGGCACGGAGAGGGAGAAGAGGACCGCCACGCCCCCGGCAAAGCGTCCATCTTCTGGAAGCGAGGAGACCGAGAGCCCCCCCTCCCCCAAGCGTCCCAGAACCCACCAGCAGAACGAGAACCAGCAGGTGAGCCAACTGACAAGCCCCTCCACTTAACTAACACCGGCGCACGAATGAAACGCACACAAACATAAAAAACACATCAAAATAAACATGAAGTAAATTCAGGGCGCTCTGGACGCACAGACGCAGGAAGTGCCTTTCTCCCCGGTCTGACTCGTCTGCCGTGTGTTGTCGTGTCTCCAGGCGGCCCAGTGCGCGCTGTGCCAGGTGTGTCTGCCCTTCACCGCGCTGAGGCACCACCTCACCTACGTGCACAGTGTCGCCCAGGACTGCGTGGACAAGCTGATCAGCGCGGTGAGTGTGTGTGTATGTCGATGCACGTCCTGCAGGCGCGCGCGTCCGCCCCGCGCTCCCTGTTTGCTGCCCTCGTTCATTCCACGGCAGAAGAAAATGAGAAACCAAGGTGATGGGGTGGGGGGGGGGGATTGAAATGTAGGCAGACAATTCCATTAAGAAGGCACCAGAGAGAGAGGGAGAGAGAGAGGGAGAGAGAGGGAGAGAGAGGGAGAGGGGGGGAGGGAGAGGGAGGGAGAGAGAGATTTTTTAATGCATGCTTAAGTAGCTCCCTGCTATCATCTTTGATGTAGCCGTGCGCTCGGTGCACGGACGTCATCAAGGAAGGGAGAATAGGTGGGGGAGAGAGAGAGGGAGAAAATGGTTTGACTGAGTGAGCGAATGAGGGAAAAGCCAGTGTTTCTATAATGCATGTTTAAGTAGCCGTCTATTACCAGAAGTGCAGTCAAGCTAAAAGAGGGGGGGGGGGGGCTTGGGGGGGGGGGTGCTTTTTACTGTGTCTCTTTGGCTAACAAAGCCTGGTCATCTATCCACATCACCATTCGCCATCTCCCTGGCCCGTATGCTAAGTAGCCTTTGTCTCTCCCTCTCCTCGCCTCCACTTCACTGACTGCTTTTCACCCTTTTCTCCCCTCTGCCACCCCCCCCCGCCCCGCCCCCCCCCGGTCCAACCACCTTCCCCCTACCACCAATACTCCTACCCCTCCTATTGCCGCAATCTTATTCCCTGCTCACTCTCTCTCTCCCCCTGTCTTGATTTTACCCCCTCTCTCTCTCCCTCTCTCTCCCTCCCCCCCCCTCTCTCTCTCTCTCTCTCTCTCTCTCTCTCTCTCTCTCCCTCCCCCCCTCTCTCTCTCTCTCTCTCTCTCCCTTCCTCGGTCCGTTTCACTCTATTCCTCTATTCCTTCTGTCTTGATTTTCTGTCTCTGTCTCTCTCTCTCTCTCTCTCCACGACCGTCTCTATTTTATTGTTACTGGTCTCTTTCTTTCCTCCCTCCCTCCCTCCGTCCTTCAGCCCCACTCCCCACTTTGTCCCTTGCCTCCTTTTTCATATTCTGCACCTCCCTCCCCCCCCCCAAATGATCCCTCCCCCCTCCCAACCCCACTCTCTCTGATAGTAATTGAGGTTCATTAATTCAGGCTGAGGTGATGATGGCCATTATGTACCTTGCTTTCCAATTATGCTCTCTAGATTAAGCCTGACCTTCAGTTTTCGCTGCTGTGTGTGTGTGTGTGTGTGTGTGTGTGTGTGTGTGTGTGTGTGTGTGTGTGTGTGTGTGTGTGTGTGTGTGTGTGTGTGTGTGTGTGTGTGTGTGTGTGTGTGTGTGTGTGTGTGTGTGGACGTACAACCATGCGTGTGTGCCTTTTTCTCTAAAGCTGTTAGACAGATAACACTCTTGTCATGTAAATCTCATCTTTAGCTGTCTGTCCTTTTCCTTAGGCTAGCTAGCTGCCCACTCCAATATAGCGCTTGCTCTCGGTGGCTGTGTGTGTGTTTTTTTATTTTTTTTTATTTTTTATATGAGACGCAATTTTATATAAATTCATTATTCAGCTGGGTAAAGCTTTATTAAACCCCGGGGCGGTGTGGGAGAGTGTCGTAGGAGCTGCACATCTCTTCCTAGTGTATAGTTCTTATAACATGGAGGACGTAGCAGCGCGCTGTAAAACGCAGGTTTAAGATAGAACGACGCTCTTACATATTCACACAAGTAAATGTTTTATGATGTTGGGAGTCTGAAGACGTTATACGTCTTCCTGTCTGCAAATGTAATACCTAGCATGTTTTATTTATGATGTTTCATTTAGGAAGTAAAGGCGCATTCAGTTTTTCTACATTGCTTTTAGGGAAGGAAACGGCCATTTTCTGAAAGAAATACAGGGTATATTGACAGACTATTACTTTGTTTTGTTTCCAGGTCGCACCATCGGTGGATCAACTGGAGACTCAAACCAGGATGGAGTACGATTATCACACGGATTTCCAAAAGAATAACTCTAATAACAACATAAACACAAATGGCTCCAATTCCCCCACCACAGTGGAAAATATGAGAAACACAGGTGGGCGTCAGGGTTCTTATGGTTCTTATACCTCACTGACGGTGTAAACAGATTTTTATTTAACCAGAATGTTGAAAATATCAAATATGTTGTAAATTCAGATTTTTGTTTTTATAGTCATAGCTCATAAAAAAAAGATTAGAATTATGGATTATTCAATATTATTTTTTTGTAAAAAAAAATTCTCTAACATGTCGTCCGCTACGGTCTGCCTTCTGCAGAAGAGTTCCGGGGGAGCGCGGAGACACACGAAGCCACGCCCAAAGACGTGACCGCACTCCTCACTCCCCCCCTGGAAGAGCCCCCCTCCCACCCCGCCAACGGCAGACCCTCCCCTCCGTCTCCCAGCCGTCACCCTCCCTCCCCCCCACCCAACTCCCCGCCCAGCGACCCGCCTCCCCCCTCCGATCGCCATGGTTACCGCTTCAGATGCAGCAGGTGCAGCCTGGCCTTCCCCACCCACGAGAAGCTGCAGGTGCACTGGCAGTACCACGCCATGCGGGCGGCGACAGAGTGCCCCCTGTGTGCGAGGCGCTGCCGCAGTCAGGAAGCCCTGCAGAGGCACATGCAGAACACCCACTCGCAGCTGGACACTGCGAGAACCCCCAGAACGCCCTCACGCCATCGCACACCGCCCAAACCCACCCGGAGCTCACGGCCGCCGAGCAGGACGTTAGGTCATCGCCTCCTGTGGGCGAGGAGGCAGACGAGGAAGAGGATGATGACATGGAGGCCGACGCGCTGGTCATGGAGAAGAAGAAGAAGGAAAGGACGGAGGTCAAGACCGAGGAAAGGAAGGGGGAAGGAAAGGAGACACAGGTCGGGGTTAGTGGAGCTCAAGAAAACATTCTGGATTTGGGGAAATGCCTCCAGGCCGAAACTGGATTGGAACCCACTCCCAACTTTTATATGAAAAAGGGTTCAAACCCAACCATGGACCGCTATTTAGACCCAGCCAGGCCCTATAAATGCACCATATGTTCCGAATCCTTCACCCAGAAGACCATCCTTTTGGTCCACTTCAACTCTGTCTCTCATCTCCACCGAGCCCGGCGGGCCCTGCAGGAATCTGGCCCAGGCCACAGCAACCCAGAGCCCCCCCGCGGCCCAGACCCTAGACCCTACCGCTGCCGGCTGTGTGGCGTGGGCTACAGCCAGAGCTCCACGTTGGACATCCACCTGCGCTCCGTTCTCCACCAGACACGAGCTCGTGCTTCTCAGAACGCTGCGCCGCAGGTCCCAGCGTTTGGTTCAACCGCTCCGGCGCCGGTCCATTCCACCGCAGCTCAGACTGCGCTCACCAGCGAGGGTCCTTCCAAGAGCATCCCATCAGCCAAGAAGGCAGACCTCGTAGCGCCGTCCATCTCTTCCTTAATAAGCACAGTGGCCGAGGCCCAACAAGCCCTTCACAGCCAGGCCGAAAGCCAGCTCGCTAAGAGGTCGGCCGAGTTGCTGTCATCCAGGAATCAGATACTGCTCATGCAACAGCACCAGTTAGCCCAGGCCCAGGCCCAGTTACAGCAGCATACTTCCCTCCTTCAGTCTCAGCTCTTTAACCCAGCACTGCTGCAACATCTGCAGTTAGGGCCAGAGAGTCTGCTGAAGCAGCACTTCTCTATAGCTCCAGATAACCTTCTGTCACTGCAACAGCAACTTCTCCTGCCCTTTTACCTCTCTGGAGAGATGAAGCTTAACCCAGAGTTAGTTCTTAAGAGCCTAGAACTTAACCAGACTGATTCCTGTATCACTGCCCTGATGGAGCAGCTTAATCCAAAGGCTACGAGAGAGTCCACCCCTCATGTGGAGGAGAAACCAACCCAGAGGCAAACCCCAACCTCGGCCCAGTCCCCGCTAAATGAGAGTGTGGAGAGTGAGGGCAGGGTGAAGGCACGCGGTGGTGGCTCTGTCATGACCCAGAGCGAGCAAGAGTACACCATACCGGGTCTCAAGGAAGAGAAAAGAGAGGGCGCGATCCACGTTGTCAAAGCCGAGAAGCAGAGGGACGAACTGAATCCGGTTGATTGCTCGCCCCACAAGCGCTTAGGACTCGATTGTCCTCCGCCTAGGGTTCCCTACGCTGCGGTGAACGGGGAGCCTCTCAGAAGTCTTCTGCAGAGTTACGGTTACGAACTGGCACTGCAATACATCCAGAGCAGGCAGAGGCACCAGCTGAAGATCAACCACATGGTCCCAGAGGGACACAAGTGCCTTGAGGAGAAGCAGGCCTATCTAGACATGAGGATGAAGGACTACATAGAATTCAAAGCTGGCAAAGTTGAAGGGTGTGAGGAAACCCTAAAAGGGAACGGAGTGAATGGGGAAAGGATCGACGGCTCATTAGAGAAGACAAAGGAGAAGGAACAGGAAATATTGCAGAAAGAAGAGAAGGAAAAGTGTCTGGACTGCGGTAAGATGTTCTCAGACGCGTTGGTCCTCAAGACCCATCAGGAGTACATACACAGGCAGCTATTCCCCACTGCGGTGCTGGAGAAGTTTTCAAAAGAGTACCGGCTGCAATATGACCAACTCTACCCACTCGCAGAGTCAAAGCCTGAGGAAAGATCTGCTGATGCTCCGCCAACACCAAAACCAGATTCAGAACCAGAGCCCGGGCTACAACCCGGTGAACAAAAACCTGCTACAGATTCAGAGCCCAAAGCTAACATATTCGCTCCTGTCAGCGATGTACCGCCAACCACCCCAGTAAGCACTCCTTCTCCATCTCCTCAACCACAGGCCTCTCCCAAGCATGAGGGCCCCCTCCCAAGCCCCTCTCCTCCAGCGATCTCCCAAACACCCTCCCAGGGCATGGGCCTACCCAAACTTTCTCTTCCAATGCCCCAATTTCCCCTCTCTTCTCTCCCCATGCCCCCAATGTCGTTCCCCATGGACATGCCCTTGCTTCCTTCTGTTGTGATGCAGTCCATGGGTCTTCAGTCCCAACCCTGGTTGGACTCTGGACTGACGTCTGAGATGGCCAAACTGTACCAGTCGCAGCTGAGCCCCACACTGCTATCCAAACAGGCAGACCTCTGTCCTGCTCTGTTAGCCCAACAGTCCCAGATGAACCATATGATGCTAGCTCAACCGTCACACCATAGCCCTGTCCTCCAGCATCCCCAAGGAACCTCCACCATGCATGACCCACAGCAAGGCAAGCGGCCCCGTACGCGGATATCCGAAGAGCAGCTGGGTGTTCTAAGGCAACACTTTGACATTAACAGCCTCCCCGGGGATGACGACGTCATCAAGATGTCCTCCAAGTGTGGGCTGCCTCATAAGGTCATCAAACACTGGTTCCGTAACACCCTGTTCAAAGAGCGCCAGCGAGACAAGGATTCCCCCTATAACTTCAATAACCCCCCCACGACGGTGTTGGATGAGCCCCCAGAGGAAGTGGCACTATTGCAGGTTCTCACAGAGGCCGCATCGTCCCTCTCCCCCGGTCTGCCGACCAACCATTCCCCACAGCCCCAGAGAACGGACCCCCACAGAGGGGAACCAAACCGGGGCCGTCGCTCCTCTCGTACCCGCTTCACCGAGCAGCAGCTGGAAGCGCTGCAGAGTGTGTTTGAGGCCACGCCCTACCCGAGGGAGGAGGAATACGACAGGCTGTCCGCCCTGCTGGGCCTCCCCAACAGAGTCATTGTTGTGTGGTTCCAGAATGCCCGGCAGCGGGCTCGTAAGAGCCAGGAGAAAGGGGAAGAGGATGGGACAGAGGGCAGGGCCCAGGTTGAAGACCCCCAGAGGCGAAGCCGCGGGGGGCACAAGAACGACACGGATGATGACTGTGGGGAGGACGGCCATAGCGACCGGCAG
The DNA here is from genome assembly GCA_900291075.1 of Melanogrammus aeglefinus. NCBI lineage: Eukaryota > Metazoa > Chordata > Actinopteri > Gadiformes > Gadidae > Melanogrammus > Melanogrammus aeglefinus. Next base: position 174,554 of record OLKM01000681.1, read on the forward strand.
AATGAAAACTCCATGGATTTGGCGTACGAGTATTACACCCATGCAGACTCCCCTGTTGATGCAGATTCTCCGACTCATCGCACAGAGAGTAAACACGAGATAGTCAACGGGAAGCAAAACGTGCTAGGTAAAATGCAGGATGAAACTGCAGCAGCTCAAGCTGAGAAGATGCATGGCCCAGTGTTACAAATAAAAAACGAGATCCCAGAGGCAGATAAACAGAACCAAAATAAGGCCTGTGCAAGAGTAATACCATCACCCAAACCCCAGCCTAAGCCAGAACTACCGTCGGAGAAACCCCAACACACTTCTGGTTCGTCTTCTGATAGAACGAAAGCTAGCATTCCAACTTCCTCTCAGTTCATCCAAGATAACGCCCGTCCCAGTTCTGCTCCAGCCATAGACAGGCCTGCTCAGTCTCCTCTCAACCCTCCCTCCGAGTGTGAGACGGACAGAGCCTGCATGCCTGATGCTACCATGGGCCGATCGGCCCATCAACAGAACTCCCTGCAGCACCAAACCCCGACCCAGTTCCAGTGCTCCTTTTGCCCCATGTCTCTGCCGTCGCCACAGCTGTGGCAGGAGCACCAGACCAGGCACCTGCTGTCCGCTCAGTCCCAGGTTCAGCTCATGCACCCTGGCTTCTCAGACCGAACCATGCCTTACATGATGATGCACCCTAACCAAACCCTCATGGCCAGCCAGCTGCTCGCCAGCGCCATGTCTCAGATGCACCCCAACCCGGCGCACCCCATGCTCCCCCAAATGAACGGCCTGCACCTCAACAACACGCTCTCGGACCACCTGAGCAACAGCCTCTCGGGCCTGCCTCACTCGTCCATGTCCACGGGGAAGCCGAGTTCAAAGGTATCGAACGACGTGAGCTGTGAGGGACAGGGAGGTGGGAGAGAGGTGGAGGACGACCAGAGGAGGGACAAGAGGCAGAGGACCACCATCACCCCGGAGCAGCTGGAGGTTCTGTACCAGCGCTACAGCCTGGACTCCAACCCCACCAGGGGAGTCCTCGAGAGTATCGCGCGCGACGTCGGCCTCAAGAGACGCGTGGTTCAGGTATGTTTCGGGAAGAAGTCCTCCGTGCATTTCACTTTCATATGAACGTCGACTCATAATGAAATGAACAATTTTCTGTCTTTTTGCAGGTTTGGTTTCAGAACACTCGTGCCAGAGAGAGAAAAGGCCAGTTCCGCTCCACCACGACCGGCACCAGCTTCAGCCTGGGGTTGAACCACCTGCGCTGCCTCTTCTGTAGGGCTCTCTTCAAGGTCAAAAGTGCGCTCGATGCCCACATCAGGTCCCGGCACTGGGCCGAAGCCGAGAGAGCGGGCTACAACCTGTCTGTAAGTAGTGGCTCCGCCAGCCAGCTAGGCATGTCCATGTCCTCTCTCTTGGACAACGCCGGCCCGTCTGCCTCCAGCGGCCTCAGCCCCAACCCGGGCCTCGTCATGAGCCCCAAGGATCGCCTCGGGAGGCCATTGATGCCCTCCCACTGCTCAGCCATTGAACCAAACAGCCCAGAGGACGAAGGGGCGTACGAGGAAGAGGAGGAGTACCCCTGCGACGAGGGCTCTAGCGTGGCCGAACAAGGGTCACTGAGTCCGGACGGCATCGGGGGTCCGAGCGGCGACTGGGGCGAGACCCTCTCCCAGAGGCAGTACCAACATCAGCAGCAGCGGCAGCGGACCCAGATGAGCCACTTCCAGGTGCTTCAGCTCAGAGACTTCTACCGGAGCCACCGGACCCCCAACAGGCAGGAGTGTGAGGCGCTGGGCCAGGACCTGGGTCTGCCCCACCGGGTGGTGCAGGTGTGGATCTACTGTTGGATTTAAAAAAACTAATATATATTTCTGTCATCTGACCCAATAGATTGGGAAAGAGGAGTAGCTAAGGTGTCGGGTCAAGGTACCAGGCCACTGGGAAGGCTTCTTGTTCAGCTACCTTCCTGTTACATCTTGGGGTGCAAAATCTACGGAGGTTTAATTTGACCATATTTAACAAATGTATTCCTTTTGCATCACTTTTCACAGGTGTGGTTCCAGAACGCCAGAGCCAAGGAGAAGAGGGCCCGGAGTATGAGCTCTGACTCTGCCGACAGAGAGCAGTCGGAGCTCTCTGCCGGGGCCGGGGAGAGAGACAGAGCTTAGAGAGGCACACAGGGATCATTTTTGCTTCCTCAAACTAAGTTCTTTCCAAACCCCCCCCCCCCTCTACCTACATCAATGCACACCCCCACTTCACACCTTACCGTCAACCCGTACCCTGTCCCGCTTTGCTGCCAAACCAGAACCCCGAACACCCCAAAGAGGCGGCGCCACAACGGCCCAAAGAAGCTCTTTCAACTCCCAAAGTACGAGAGCGTTCCAACCCCAACACACAGCTTTTTTGTCCTCCTCGTCTTTTCATCGAACGTCCTTCTCCCTGCCTGTTCCCCCCCCCCTGCTCCCAGCTCGAGAACTACAGCCCCCATGTCCCGCCAGGCACTGAACCAAAACCAAACGCCGTATTTATTTAAACAACCAGATGCCACAGAGGCCAAAGAACATTCTCCAAGTGTGTGACCTCACTGCCCAGCTAGACCTGCTGTCTACCTCTCTAGTCTCCACGACGGGCTCTCCACGGGGGGGGCCCTTCCACAGACAGTTCTCGTCTGCTAGCTGTGTAGCATGTAGCCGGTCGCGACTCGACTGGAATGAAAAGAATTGTCAGAGATTTTAGTGTAAATAGGAGAACTCCAAAAGAGAAACTTGAAGGGAAAAAAACAAAAAAACAAGCAGTCAACGGATGACGGTGAACTGAAGGGAAAAATGAAAAAAAAAAATACAAAAAAAAAAGTAATGTCCTTGAAATGGACTGAGGTATTCACAAAGAGCTTTTACTGTCTCAGATTCCAAAGCTCGTAACCAAAATTTTACATGTCTGTGGGTTTAGTTTCAACATGTTGGTTTTTCATTTTCAAAACTGCAGCGCTGACGTCTGTGAAATAAGTGGGTGAAACCTGCGGCTAGCGTTGCTTCGCGTCGCACCAAAAGACTGACCCGGTGCAGTGAGCCAGCGCCACAAGCCAATGATGAGTCTTCTGTCCTGTACATCTGTGTACACCGTGTATGTTCCTTACGTGGATAATGACCCAAATAGCACAGAAAGCAAAGGCCAGTTTGTCCCAAAAAGGACAAACTATTTTTATAGCACTCAACCATTATACTGTATATGAAAACATTAACCAAACTCGAATTTACATTGTGTGTGTTTAGTAATAGTTTCTTAATATAAAAATCGTATGGATTGAGATAAAACTGTCTTGCTTCGATATAATAGTGTCATGATTATGAGAAAAATGATGACAGCTTTGATATGTTAGGGTAAGGTGACTTACTGCCTTTCCTTACTATTTGAATATACCAATGGCTTACAAATGTTATGTGTTTTAATGTAAAGCTTTCTATGCTCAGGACTACAGTTCAACTTGGCTCTGTTTCAAAGGTGACCATAATACTACTATAACAGTTTTCTGTTTTCACAACAGAAGTGGCATGCTTTAACCCGGAAGTATTACAAGATATCTAATGAACACACCTCTGTATTTCAAAGATCTGAGCTTTTCACCTCCTTGAGTAGTAGATTGTTCCACAAACCTTATTAAGACTTAAAGTGTTTAATAGTGTGAGGGGTAAATGTACAGTATTTAGCTTTTGTATGGTTGACTCATTGGATGTTTGTGAAACAGTTCCCGTTCCTTCGGATTGAGGAGCGTCCGCGCAAAACTGAGAGAGAAGAAAAAAAACCAACTTTGGATGTTATCAATGTTATTTTTGTACACTTTATTTCCTTTTGTCTTTCTTCTTCTAACCGTTTTTTCCACTTCTTTCCTCTTCCTCTCTTTCCTTCTTTTTTTTCCTGTTTATTTGCAACCAGTCTTTTATTCTAACTGTAATAATGAAAATATAACAATAATAGCTAAACAATAATGAATGCTTTAAGACAAAAATCCAAAGACGTGATGATACTTACCGTATGAACTACAAAAAAGCGCTACTGTTTACCTTGACGATGTGTTGCTATTTTTAAAGAAGGAAAGAGTCCCTATATTTAAGCTACTGTTTTCTGCCTCTCAATAAGCACACTGGAGACTGTAACCAAAACACCAAACTAGAGCCATGGCAGTCTGTAATATAGCGGTTGAAAAGTTTTACTCCTTCAAAAAAGAAATTTGCGGTTTGTTTTTGTTATTCTGTTTTTTTTTTTTCTTTCTTACCAGTGTTGAACTTCAGCCCTTAAGGATCTCCAGTTTGCTGCTAATGTACTGTAGTTTCTAACAATACTGTAGAAAGATGCATGCTCCGATCGCTTTACCCGTTAGGCTTTAATAACTACAAACTGTAAAGATACCTTGAAGCTGTTGATGACATGCCTGCGCTCTTCTGTCACATGCATATGTTCTGAGTTGGATTCCATCGTTGGCGTTCTGTATCGAATAATTATCCGTCGCCCAAAGAGCTGAACAAAACGATTTTTACCACTTTGCAATTGTTTAAGTTTTTTTTATTTTGAAAACATTTCTTATTAAGGTTGTAACGATACACATTTACAAATGTAATGCATACGTTTAAATCCGGTTCTTTTCTTTGACCGTTAATACACCGGTAGATGGATTGGAGGAGGATTTCTTTCTAAGGTGCTGATAAACCCGCGTGTGTACGACGAATCTTCTTGAGATATTAACCAAAAGCAAGATGAGCTAGGTTGCATTTTCTTTTTAGTGCATTGTACTGAACTTCATCGTATTTAACATTCTGAGGACTGAAATCGTTACAGCCTTAATACTTCTATTTCTTAGCCAATACACACTCACACACACAAATGATGAAACCTATTTTGATACAGAACAGCTAACTGATGAAACTAACACTCCTACCAAGATAGTATTCGCCTTTTCTTTTTGTTTTTCACAAAGTCCAGATCAGACAGCTCTACTGAAACCATAGACCCAGGCGTCCCCCATCCCCAAAGTCCACCGTTTTGCTCTTTAAACCAACCAATGTTTACGACAACACCAATGAGCTTTTTCTTCCGTAGTAAGACGTGCGTTCCAAATACGACCGAGGCAGTGTCTGTTTGATTCCTTCCACGCTCGTTCCTGTTACCGTTGATCCCCCCCCCCAGGTCCTTGGGACTGTAAGATGTACATATTGGGTCCTCCGTGGTGAAGGGATGCCGTTGTCCTTACTGTAGGTAAAACTACTCGGTTCTATTGGTTTTTCCTTTTTTTATTTCCTGGAGATGTTGTTGCCATAGTGATGACCAAAAAGATACCTGTGATGTGCACCTGTCCTTATGTCCTGCTCCAGTGGTATTAGTATGTCTACCCCCCCAACCCCCCACCACCAAACCCTGACTGGTGTGTGTGGTGTGTGTGTGTTCCCCCTCCCCCCGTTTCTCCACTGAGGTAAAATAAAGTGAGATGTGGTGCACGCCCTGGTCTCTTCTCCTTTTGCTTTACATGGGGCGAAGCCATTTTGTGAATCCTCTCTCCCACACACACACACACACACACACACACACACACACACACACACACACACACACACACACACACACACACACACACACACACACACACACACACACACACACACACCTGCCTCGCGTGTGCGTGCGTGTGTGTAAATACACATACGTCTGTATATATCTATGCTCACACAAGGCTTGGATGTGTGTATGTGTGTGTGTGTGTGTGTGTGTGTGTGTGTGTATTTTGTCACACAAGGCTTGGATGTGTGTATGTGTGTGTGTGTGTGTGTGTGTGTGTGTGTGTCGCCTGCTGTGTGTAACGGTGTGTCTTAACGGGGTGGTGTGAGGCTCTCGGTCACTTGGTGAATGGAGGAACGCTGACCTCTGGGGTCACTTCATTAATTACATCTGTGACTTTCAGCCAGATGAGTTTCCTTTGTGACTAAATAATAATATGAATATTAACGACGTCGGCTGAGTCGCACCGCGGCTGCTGCTTCTGATGAGAAGGTGTTTTACGACTCGGTGAGGAAGAGAGGGGTGGGGGGGGTAGGAGTTGCACACTACAGCATATCTAGGACATTTAGGAGACACATTTTCACGTGCGAAATTCACTCTTGAGACGTCGACGTGAGTGATTTTGGTTATTTTCTATTTCGCTTTTTTTTTTTTGTGGGAAAACTTTGAGGTCTTGGCGAAAAAAGGAGGAACCCGGTTGGAACATGATGATCAAAAAAACAATCACAGCGGCACCGGCGGCGGCGGCGGCGGCGCACCCGGCTCCACGCCGCCTCACGCGACCGCCGCAAGACGCTCGTTCCCTCGCCACCTCGGGTTGGGAGAGGGAGGGTGAGGGAGGCAGGGAGGGAGGGAGGGAGGGAGGGTTTCTGTATTTTTGCCCGGTTGACGACGGCGGCGGCGATGGGGCAGATATTTATTGTGAACAAAAGCCAAGAAAAACGCAAGAGAAGAGAGACGGTGGTGAGATAGCCTCTTGGCTGATGATAGCCATCTTAGAAAGTCATTCTGATAAAGCCAACCCCACCCCCGACACCACCACCACCACCACCACCCTCTCAACTCCACCGATCCCCCCCCTGCCGCTCTTAATCAGATGAGTACTCTGCAGCTGGTGGGGTTGCGGCAAAAGGGTGTACGAGAGATTGGGGGTGGGGGGGTGCAGGCGGCGGCTTGGGGGATGGCGTGAAATTATTGCCTGCTGGTGTATATGTGATGCTGTGGGGGGGGAGGGGGGGAGGTAGGGGAGGTAGGGGGGAGGGGGGCTGAGGGTGTAATGTCATTGCCTGCTGGTGTATGTGTAGTGGGGGGGGCTCATTTAGATTTAGATTGGTTATGTGAGGAGAGAGCTGAAAGGCCAGCTCATGTTTATGCATGAGTCCCAAAGCGTACCGCGTGTGCCTGTGCGTGTGTGTGTGTGTGTGTGTGTGTGTGTGTGTGTGTGTGTGTGTGTGTGTGTGTGTGTGTGTGTGTGTGTGTGTGTGTGTGTGTGGGGGGAGCCGCTGCCGCCAGTTAAAGAGACAGAGACTCAAAATATAAAAATACATCCAGAGATGCTGTTCTGCTGAACATGGGGGGAGAAGCCTTCCGTTGGCGCCACACACGGCCTCTCTCTCTGCCATCACACTCTGTGTGTGTCTGTGTGTGTGTCTGTGTGTGTGCGCATGCTGGTGTGTGTATAGGATGAGGCCCGCGTCAGGGGTGTAAGCTTCTCGGTGCCCAAATAAGCGCACGCACAATTTGCGTCGCTGTCCACATGCATTTCTCAACGCCTTTGTTCACCCACACATCTAATTGTTCTCCTGTTTTCTAAGCCCCAACATGCCTGAGAGCATCGCTACACACACACACACACACACACACACACACACACACACACACACACACACACACACACACACACACACACACACACACACACACACACACACACACACACACACACACACACACACACACACACACACACACACACACACACACGACTCCCTTATATGGTCTTACAGGTGCAGTGAGCACCTTGTATTAGTTTCTAGCCCCGTGTGTAGAAATGACGATCACTGCACACATTACACTCACTCACACACACACACAAACACACACGCACGCACGCACGCACACACACGCACGCACGCACGCACGCACGCACGCACGCACGCACGCACGCACGCACGCTCGCTCACTCACTCACACACAGGGAGTAATCAGTAAATGTCTTTGAAGGAGAGTTTGTTCAGCACTTCATCAGGTATAAAGTGGTTTTTATTTGGAGATGTGGTCCCTATCCATCTTTTAAATGACTTTTTAATGGTTGTCCCCCCATCCTAATCAATCATGTGGCGGGCTCGCCTGCGAGCGCCACATACGCTCTATTTAGATTTCCCTCATTCTACAGCGAGGGGGAGGGGGGGGGACGACGACAACTGAAAAGAAATGTAAACTCGGGGATCATCGGGCTCCTCCGGTGAAGGGCCGGGGATATGCCCGCGCACCGCACAGATGTCCCAGTGCCACGGCCGACGCGCCACTGGCTGCCTGCCTCTCTCTGCCTATCGGGGCGCACCGGTCGTGGCCTGCCCTATGGACACTCCTCCTCCAGTCATCCAGTGTGTGCACCGTGCTCCCCCTCCTCACCTCACACATCCGCCCCCGCACACGCCCAGACCAAAGCAATAACGGCGGAACATTTTTAAAACGACGGCCGGGCGTCAGACGCGTCTGGATTTAGATTTAATGATTTGTCTTCGTCTCTTTTTATTTGTGTGCGTGTGTGTGTGTGTGTGTGTGTGTGTGTGTGTGTGTGTGTGTGTGTGTGTGTGTGTGTGTGTGTGTGTGTGTGTGTGTGTGGGGGGGGGTGAACCCCCTCCCACCTCCCATCCCTTTGGTAACCCCCCATCCACGCGACTCGCCCCCCCCCCCCCCTCCATTCAGTACTCTACATCTATAATGAGATACAAATACGCATCAGCGGGGCGGCGTACACGCCACGCGCCGCAGTGTGAATATTACTCATACTTATTAGCCGGATTATGTTAATCTTTACACCCTCTGCCCACAGACAACAGACTCCCTCTGAGCTGGGGGGGGGGGTTGGTCATGGCGGGACGCGTGGCGCTGAGTTGCGGTTTAAGGGAGGGTGTTGGGGTGCGTGTGTGTGTGTGTGTGTGTGTGTGTTTGTGTGAGGTTATACGTGTGTTGGAGTGATTGTCATGTTGTCAAAACTGATCTGCATGTGAAAGGGTGGCGTAATTACATCACTTATGCAAAGGAGAGGACTATGTGCCCGCGCACACACGCACACGCGCACACACACACACACACACACACACACACACACACACACACACACACACACACACACACACACACACACACACACACACACACACACACACACACACACACACACACACACACACACGCAGCTTACGGCCGGGGTCAAAAAGAGTGAGCTGTACTCTTATTGACAGATACAGAGCGGTGCACCACCTGTCTGGCCCGTTGGCCGGCCCTGATAGCGAACACTGAGACCACAATGGCTGTGTTTGATCGTCTCCTTCAGATGCATAAAGGAGACGGAAGGCAGGAGTGCACAGGGTCAGCTCGACGTCACACTGGAGTACCCGGGATGTTATTGAACATTTTAACAGCCACGCACATCCACTGATTAGGCTTTTTCTTTCGAGAGGAAAAATTGATAGTGTCCCCTGTTGGCGTGATTGATTGAGTCTGACACATTTTAATTATGCCTAAATTAAATGAATCGCCTGGCAGACTATAAAACATTGCTGTTTAATAACGGGCTCCTTCCATTTTGCCTTTTATCAAATCCCATTTCAGCCACCCATACAAAATAACCTCTCTCGCTTTAATGATATGCAAATGAATTTGCATGAACCCCGTGATCCCATACAATGATTAAACTAGGATGACATTAGGTCCCATGCAGCCACCACCATCAGTGGTTCCCTGTTCCCTCTTTCTGTCTGTCTGTCTGTCTTCTGGGGTGTGGAAACCATGGCAACCATCCAGTAATATTATAAAGACGCTGCTATTCCTTTTCATGTGTGTGTTGTTTGTTCTGTACGTGCAGCAGAGAGAGAGAGAGAGAGAGAGAGAGAGAGAGAGAGAGAGAGAGAGAGAGAGAGAGAGAGAGAGAGAGAGAGAGAGAGAGAGAGAGAGAGAGGAGAGAGAGAGAGAGAGAGAGAGAGAGAGAGAGGAGGGAGAGAGAGAGAGAGAGAGAGAGAGAGAGAGAGAGAGAGAGAGAGAGAGGGAGAGAGAGAGAGAGAGAGAGAGAGAGAGAGAGGAGCAGAGGGAGAGAGAGAGAGAGAGAGCGAGAGGAGTGAGAGAGAGAGAGAGAGATAGGAGGAGAGAGAGAGAGAGAGAGAGAGAGAGTGAGGAGAGAGAGAGAGAGAGAGAGTGAGGAGAGAGAGAGAGAGAGAGAGAGAGAGAGAGAGAGAGAGAAGAGAGAGAGAAAGAGGAGAGAGAGAGAGCAGGCAGGAGAGGAGAGAGAGAGAGAGAGAGAGAGAGAGAGAGAGAGAGAGGAGAGAGAGAGAGAGAGAGAGAGAGAGAGAGAGAGAGAGAGAGAGAGAGAGAGAGAGAGAGAGAGAGAGAGAGAGAGAGAGAGAGAGAGAGAGAGGGGGAGAGAGAGAGAGAGAGAGAGCGTCTAGGTGTCCCGTAGTGGGAAAGCAGGGCTGGAGTCCCACCAGGCTTCAGCCCTCCCATCAGCCAACAGTACCTCTCCTTACGCCTCACAGAGAGAAACTGTACTATGGCTAGCATCAGCATAAAAAAACAAACAACAAAGGATGTTCTCCTTATTCTTGGTAATCCCTCCCTCACCCCTCCGCTCCGCTCCGTTCCGTTCCGTTCCGTTCCGTTCCGTTCCAGTTCTGCATCCGGCTCCACCTTTTGCTGCCATTTGTATCGTACACACATTTGCATAATGAACCCGGGCTTAATTAAGATCCCTCTGGTGTCTGGCTGTCTCGGATGCAAGACAGACAGGGGCGGGGGAGGAAGGGGGTGGGGGGGGGGGGGGGGGTCTCCAGCACTCCTCAGCTTATCCGCACGCGTCCAAATAGAAGGCACAATTAAGGGGAGGGAGGGGGTGCGTGGCGGGGAGCAGCGTTGACGAGCGATTAAATCGCTAATTTTGATCGGCTGTTGGAATTAGTGTGTGGCTGTTAATTAGTCGCAGATGAGATGCCCAGACAGTTGCCCGCCCCTGATGCCTGCCTGCCCCCCTACGCACTCCGGAACCCCCCCCCCCCCCCCCCCCGCGCGCTGTCAGAAGGGGAACACAGGCGCCCGCCCCAAACAGGAGACCGTGACGCCAACACAAGCCCCTCCCCTTTTACAGCAGTCGGACGGGGGCTCCCTGAGAGAACATCCCAGGTGAAGGGTGTGTGTGTGTGTGTGTGTGTGTGTGTGTGTGTGTGTGTGAGGGGCGGACGAAAAAGTGGATTTCCCATCCATCATCGGCATCATCTCCACACCACCCCTCCAATGTCCCCAGACAGGAAACACCCGCGCACGTCCTGCCCCCCCCCTCCTCCTGTCCCATGTTGTTTGTTTTCCCCGTTTTCCGCCGCTGTCGCAAAAGTGGTACGATCCCCCGGGGGGGGGGGGGGGGGGGCGCGGCTGAGATGCTCCTCGCGTGGCGCGCGGTACACGATGGGCACCCCTCCAAGGCAGGTGGGCAGCACCCACACCGACGGATCCTCGGCGTTCCGTCTCCAGTAGCCTCCATGAGAGCTCCCCTCCGCGGCGTCCCCGTCCTCCACTTCCTGCTCCGCCGGCATCGGGGGGGGCTGCGGTGACGAAGCACTTCCTCAGCGTCTGTTGGTAGCTAGCATCGCGCCTGTTACCCTGCCCTTGGCACCGTGCCACCCCCCTCTTGTTAGCTAGAGCATCGCGCCTGTTACCCTGCCCTTGGCACCGTGCCACCCCCCCCCCCCCCCCCCGAGGGACTCCTATTACCAGAAGGAACAACAACACAGACATCCAAGGAACCTCCCGTCCAGCGTACGGAGGTTCGCGTCATCCTCGTTTCTTTTTTTTTGTTGTCAAATCGTTGGCAAAGCGCCACCGCTCTCCGCGCGCGCCCTTGACGGCAATTACACCTCGCCAACAAACAAAATGCCACCGCAGAATCCCTGGCACCCGTCGCGCCCCCCGTGGCACCCCGTCCCGGGGCTTTGTCCGACGCCAACGAAACGGCGATTAGCCGCAAATCCCCCCGAGGTGAGCGCCCTCGTCCCGGGCGCCGGCGGTGCCGGCGCTTTGTTCGGCTGCTGGCTCGCCCTGGCGTCGGCGCTTGGGGGGGGGGGCTGGCACGGCGCCCGCCAGCTGGCACCCATGATGTGGTGACATGGAAGGCGCTGGGGGGGGCCGGGGGCGGTCCGAA
>OLKM01000681.1:190997-220997 GCA_900291075.1 Melanogrammus aeglefinus
GTGTGAATATGTGTGGGTGTGTTTATGCAAGTGTGTGTACGTGTGTCTGTGTATGTCTGTGTGTGTCTGTGTGTGTGCGTGTGTGTGTGTGTCCGCGCAAGTGTGTGAGCATATGCCCTGTCTATATGTGCGTGGGCGTGTCAGAATGATTTATGAGTTGCAAATAGCTATAGCAGCGCCCCGTTTCTTCCCACTTAGTTTTTAATCTGTCTTTCCATTAATTTTGCTCGAGATGTTATTATGTAGTTTTTTTCATAACGGCGTGCACAAGGCTCGCCGTATCGGCGCACGTGCACGGTAATGAGACACGGCCGTGGCTGTGGTGGTGTTCTCTGGACAAACAAACGCACAGCCCTGACCACCTGAGCTGCAGCCGGCCTGCCTGCGACGTCGCTGCAACCTGCCTTCCTGTACTCCCTCCATTTTCCCTTTTTCTCTCCCTCCCCGCGTGGCTTCGCCTCACTCACACCCTTCATTGAGAGCCACGTTGAGCACCGATCTTTATTGACAGTACACGGTAGAACATGGAAACAGCAGGTCAATCCATTTAGCCCAAGGGCCGATACACCAATTCACCAATTTGTCAGCGTTAGTTTGAGAGAGAAAAGCAGCTAATCTCTCCTCTCTGCTCTCTATTGATCACACACTTAGACTCCACTTCTCTGTCTAAACACTATTGATTCCCTCTCTCCCTCTCTCCCTTCTCCCTCTCTCTCTCTCTCTCTCTCTCTCTCTCTCTCTCTCTCTCTCGCTCTCGCTCTACCTCTCTCTTTCTCCATCCTCCATTCTGCCCGCGTACCACAGCTATCGTCACATCATGACTTATATACAACACTTACTTTTCAGACAGCATAATAAAGATTACCGTCAATTGTATTTTGTAATTCCCTGTTGAGGTAAAATTATTAGAATAGATTTTTCCCTTTGTGGGATGCTAGGATGATTACTATCCACTCTACAAGAGTTTTATGAGTAGAAGTGTGCCCAGGACTGACGATCTTGACACATTCCAAGTTGTATGTGAATCCTCCATAAAGTAAATTATGTTTAAATCCTTTGATGAGTCATTAGTAAAGCGCTGTTAAAAATGATAAATGTATTTCTGAAAACGTGCTTAACGTGCAAAAGGACATAATTCCTATCATCATAAGGTATACGTTCAAAGAAAAATCACTGTAACTGCAATCCCTTTCTTCCCATCTTGATGGGACTTGTGCTCCACCTACTGGCGCCGGGGAGGTATTACAATTCCCGAGTCATGGCTTGTTATTACAAAACATTCACTCGTGGCTTGTGTAACCCGCTTGTTCAGCTGTTCGGTAACCAGCAAAAATTCCTGTCTTAAGTGGGCACAAGTCAGATGGTAACATTAGGTTCGGGCCATTGTTCTATACGAACAGTTCATTCATTACGAGATGAACGTTACACGGACGATAGCCGCAGCGGCCGATAACATTGCCTCTTTAAGTAACGCGTTACAACAACTGGTGTTAGGTGGCGAGGATCCAGCAGGGTTCTTCGGTATTTGTGTGTCTGCCATGGGACACAGCGAAACCCTGTCGGTCTTTCCATCCCTCGTACAACCTTTGGCTTCTGTGGACCCCTCTCAGCACTCCACGCTCATCTCCATTTATGTGGAATACTTCTCAAAAGTAAGGGTCTACTACGGTATTCAGCTGCCTGTGTGCGTGTTTGCATGTCACAGACCCAAGTTTTTCTCTCCCCGTTATAAGTTATATTATAAATTGCTCCTATTGCGTCAATCGACCCTAATATGCAAATGTGTATGTGCGTTGTTATGCGCGTGCGCGCTAATCAGCCGTCTACACAGCAAAGTAAAAAAATGCAATGCAAAAATGTTATGCATGTGAGTAATGTATATAGGAGTGTGTTCATATAGTATATGTACACAGGAGTGTGCATGTTTTACACATTTGACTAATCTTTAGTTCTGTATTTCCTATAATATTGACACGGTTTGCTATGAGATTTGTTTGTCTTGTGTGTTGTTGACCAACAGGATGAAGAAGATGAGCTAGAAGTTGCTCTGGCGCTCTCCCTACTTGATGTCAAGCCCCAGCAGAAGCCCGCCTGCAGACCGGAGTCCAGACCTCCCGTGCGGCAGGGAGGGTACCAAGCCAAGGTTGGGGGTTCGATTCCGGGTGGGGCCACCAAGTGTAAAAGCACAACGCTCCCTGGACTCAGCTATGCCCAATCAGCAGCTACAGGTGGGAGAGGACGCAGGCCCAGCGAGAACCTACCCAAGACGGGCTCTGGGGTCCCGTCTAGTACCCCACTTACACACCCCTCCAGAGGCCGTGCCCCCCTCCCCACAGCCCCAGACACACACTCAACCACGGCGCAGACAGCTAGACACAAACACGTCCCCGGCCTGCCTCCCACCTTCCCCCAAAGTGACGGGCGGCAGGACGCTGACGACGCCCGCGACCCATTGGACACGGCGGGGACCTGCCCTGACCAATCGCAGAAGCCCAAGCGCTCCAAAAACCGGCGTCAGCGAGGTAAGGGGTGTGGCCAGCGTGCGGTGGTGGGGCTGCCTCACTCACCCTCGGCCGCGCCCCCTGTCCTGCTGTGGCTCCGCCGGGACCTCAGGCTCCACGACAACCCGGCTCTGATTGGCTCGCTGCAGGCGGGCGCGCCGGTCGTCCCCGTCTTCATATGGAGCCCCGAGGAGGAGGAGGGGCCGGGGATCACCATGGCAACCGGAGGGGCGTGTGAGTTCTGATAAAGTGCAATAATGATACTTGTGTGATTAGAAGCATGCGTTGAGTAATAATTATGCAGAACTTGGTCGTGGCGGGGAATAATCGGCGGTCGGGGTGTACCCCCAGGTGTGAGTGTGATTAGCCGCTAAAAGCCGTTTTGAAAATGTGCAGCTTCCGACATCACAAGTGGGCGTGTCCACCTAGATGTGTGACGGATAGATGAGCAGCCTTTACGTCAGTCCGCTGGGGAGGCTGGTGGACTGATCTATCCAGCACACATCTAGATGGACACGCCCACCTGTGATGTCGGCTTGTAGTGGCTAGTCACTCTCACACCTGGTGGTAAAGTATCTCCCCTTTAACATTGAAAATGCGAGTAGACGAATGATTCCCCCCTGACCCCCCAGGTAGGTACTGGCTCCACCAGGCCCTGGCGTGTCTCCAGGTGGCCCTGGAGCGTCTGGGCAGTCACCTGGTCTTCCTGAGGGCCGACTCGGGGTCCTCTCTGGGGGCCCTCCTGGGCCTGGTGGAGGAGACGGGGGCGCGGACGGTGCTGGCCTCGGCCCTCTACGAGCCCTGGCTGAGGGAGCGGGACCAGCGGGTGGCGGCCGGGCTGCAGCGGGCCGACGTGGCGTGGCGGATGGTTCACTCCTACTGCCTGCGGGACCCGTACTCCGTCAGCACCCAGGGGGTGGGGCTGAGAGGTGAGGCCTGCTGGGGGGTAGTGGGAGCAGCCAGTAGTGATGTGGTTCTCAACCAGTCACGAGCTAAGCTCAGTGGTCATCAACTCCTGCCATCAGCCAATTGTGCCATGCGTTTGACCATCTGCTACTCCCACAGATAGACTCCACACCCTTGCATGGCCTCACACACAACTGGGAGGGGGGGGGGGCAGCAGGAGGAGTACAGTGGATAAAGAGAAATAGAAATAGGATAGACTGAGCGAGTTTAAATAATCTATTTATTTATTGCTACACTCATTTATTAAACAAGAACACAAATATGATATAATAATTGCTGCTAACATCTGCTGCTGCTGCTTCTTTTTAAAATGTATTTATTTCTAAATTATAAATCTGTACATTTATTTTTTTAACCTGTCTATTGATGCATTTTAGCTTGTGTTTTCTTGCTTGTTTGTGTGTCTTGTCTGTACTACCGCTGCCGGAATTTTTCGAATTTTCCTGAAGGAGCATTCCCAAGGGACCAATAAAGTGTCTCTCTATCTATCTATCTATCTATCTATCTATCTATCTATCTATCTATCTATACAAATTCAGGGTTACACAGGAAAACAATTGCTCGGCAAGCAGATGTTTCTACTTGTGGACGATGGTGTTGCTATATAGTTTCTGTAACGGTTATGCTAGTGATGCTACTTCTTATCTTGTTGATACATCACCCGTTGATAGTAGTTCTGAACCCAGTCGCCAGCTACGGTCAATGTGATCAGGGTCTGAATTAAAACCTGCCAGCCGCCAAGTGGGGATAGATCAACAGCTTATACAAATGCGAGGGTAACATATTTAAACTTTTGCTTGGCAAGCAGATCTTTCAACTCTGGCAGGTAAAAAAGTACATTTTGGATGCTGATGAGGTTTAGTGCAGGGGGTTTCTTTATCTGTTCACCTACTCAATGTTGCTGATAGCGTCTTCCATCCGGTGCATCCGTGGCGTACTGGTGAAGGAGTTGATCCAGACCGATGTGGAGGAGGGGAGTAGTCGCGACTGCCCACTGCTCCCGGCGTGCCGGTGTGTATGTGCTCCTCCGCTGAGCGCTCCTCTGTGTGTTCAGGGGTCGGCTCGGTGTCCCACTTCATCAGCTGCTGTGAGCAGAACCCGGGCCCCGCGTTGGGCCCCAGCCTCGACCCGCCCGTTTCCATGCCGACCCCATCCCAGTGGCCCCCGGGGGCCCCCCTCGATGCGCTCGGTCTGGCGCGCATGCCCCGCAGGACGGACGGCACCGTGGTCAGTAACCTCGGCGATGTTGTCACCAACAGTCACTAACCATGTGATAAATAAACCAATCATTTCGCCTGGTTTATTTAGACCTGTCAATATAGGTCACTGTGTGCAGATTGTGTTATTGGAGTGGTGCTCTGAAACATCACACTTCCTCCTTCACAAGTTGACCTTTCTTTTCACTCTCTGATTTCAAAATTGTATTTCTTTTTTTATCTGATCGATTTTCTTCAGCCTGTTTTCGTGTATGTGTTTCCTGTTAAGTGTGGACCCCGGGAAGAGTGGCTGTTGCCTGGTGTAACGGCTAATGGGGATCCTAATAAACTAAACTAAACCCCTTTTATTGGCATAAGACTAATGCGTGGGGTTTATGTTCGTGTGCAGATTGACTGGGCGGCCAACATCCGCGCCTCGTGGGACTTCAGCGAGCAGGGGGCTCATGCACGCTTAGAGGCCTTTCTGCAAGATGGTGAGAGTTCTACTTCTTAAATACTGTTGTTGCTTTCCCACAAAAAGTTCAGAAGGGGATGATTGATCAGTAAAGGGCTGATTATAGCTCCAACGTTCACGCAATGCAACGACCACGTAGACGCTTCGACGCAGTGCGTGAACCTTTATGGTTCTGCAGTCCGGTTTAATAAGCAGACCAATCGTCGTTAACATTTTTGGGAGGCGCACGTCAGGCCTGTTGCGTGATCGTGGGACCACAATCAGCCCTCATGTTTACAAGACAAAGTGTTTTGAACTGCGTGCCATCGTAGGCCTTGAATGTGTAAACATTGTTCATGGTACTTAATTGGGCTTCAGTGTTTACATGGCAGTTTGGAAACCTGGTTACAATCGGCATTCCTGTGTGAAATTAAATGCACTTGGCGTGTAGGAAGTCTGGTTATGGTGGTAGGCAGGGTATTACCGCGTTTCCTGTGTGCATGTTAACGAATTGAGTGAGAGGGAATTAACAACAAAACCCACTGAAAACACCGACACCGTACTGTGACTGGTCTGACCAGTCCCACAGGAGCACGATGGGGAAGCCATGTTCAACAACGACCACGAGGTCTAGCAAAAACCATTTAATCAAATAAGTCTGTATTAAAACAGTATGTAAACCTAAGAACTTTGAGACGACCAAAGATGTTGACTCTTCAGCTCTAAATTGGGGTGCGGTCAGACCTCATTAAGAACAGCTACGCCCCCCTCCCCCAATGAGGTGATGGTAAACAGGGGGGAGAAAAACTAAAAAGAAAGGGAGATATCCACTTGGACCGCACCACAACATACAAACCAATAAAGGGTTTCCCACACCTAAAGAGAGTTGCTTCCCTAGGTGTGTACCGGTACGAGAAAGAGTCCGGACGGGCCGATGCCCCCAACACCAGTTGTCTGTCTCCCTACCTCCACTGGGGGCAGATCAGTCCACGCTGGTTATTATGGGATGCCAAAAGTGCACGGTGCAGACCCCAAAAGTTCCAGCGCAAACTGGCCTGGAGGGATCTGGCGTACTGGCAGCTGTCCCTGTTCCCCGACCTTCCCTGGGAGTCTCTGCGCCCGGCGTACAAGGTACGACCTGCCTGGAGGAGACGCCCTGGAGAGGCCTCAGTCACTGCCCGCCTCTATGTGTTGTACAGATGATCAATCATTCAAGCGTCTTTGAGATAAGCGCTGTAAAAGAAACTATCTGTTATCAAGGCACGACATGAAAATTCGTCCATCAGTATTTGTTCATCTTCTGATCATCTACAACATCTCAATACATACAGATCTATTTTGTATTGTTCTCGTTTCTAAAATGAATGCATAGGTTTGTATATATTGTTGGAGTTATAATCATGAGTGTTTTTATTCTTATTTGTATCCTTTTATTTTTTGTTTTACTATGCTGTCATTACGCCCCAAGAATTCCCGAGCCTTTACAAAGCGATCCCGTATTGACGTGTAGTTCTCAGGTTGACCACCAGGGCGTGCTCCTTGGCCTCCCCCCCACAGGCTCTCAGGTGGAGCAGTGACCGGGGCCACCTGAAGGCGTGGCAGCGGGGCAGGACAGGCTACCCCCTGGTGGACGCCGCCATGAGGCAGCTGTGGCTGACCGGCTGGGTCAACAACTACATGAGACACGTGGTAGCGTCCTTCCTCATAGCTTACCTGCATCTTCCCTGGCAAGAAGGCTACCTCTGGTTCCAGGTAGGGGGGGCGCACACACACACACACACACACACACACACACACACACACACACACACACACACACACACCCCCCTAGCCGTTTGGTTTATGTTGGCTGTTCGAATTGAAGCACTTATTCCCTCTGGCCTTTTATAGTGAACATTCTACACAATTCAACTATATAGAAATGTTGGACAATAATTATGCGCCATAAATCCATGGTCGTGCCACGTATTGGTCGCATAAACAAGCAGACTCATGTTAGGTCACAGTGACGGCTCATTTGCATAAAGAACCATCAATAAATGAGTGTGCAGAGCCATCTTTATTGGATGATTGCAATAGCACTGAAAAACACGATGCATCATGGCATAGAGGGTTGAGATAAGTATGCAGTAGGTCTTTAGAATGCATAATGTTTATTAAGTAGTGCACTGTGTGGGAAAACCAGATTTCTAGAGTCAAACACGTCAGACAACACTGCAAAATGTTGACTAGATGATGGAATGGAGAACACAGAGTGCGGACCTGTGAACGCCTTTGAAGCTGTAACTGGGGCCGAGGTCGAGCAGACCAATCACGTGTCTTGATGCGTGTGCAGGACACTCTGGTGGACGCCGACGTGGCGATCGATGCCATGATGTGGCAGAACGGGGGCATGTGCGGACTGGACCACTGGAACTTTGTGATGCACCCGGTCGATGCAGCCCTGACCTGTGACCCCTGTGGCAGTTACGTCAGGAAATGGTGTCCTGAACTTGCAGCGCTGCCCGATGACATCATCCACAAACCCTGGAGAAGGCCCCGCCTCCATGCTGCGGCGCGCAGGTGCCCCCCCCCCCCCTGATAGTTACAAACCAACCGGATTGGTTTGCTTTGACCCGTGGGACATAGGGTTGTTCGATTATTACGATTATTTTGGTCAATATTGAAATCACGATTATTCAAACGATTATTTTTGAGGTTGAAAACATATTTATTCAGCATGTCTCTCCCAAAAACACTTTGTAACTGAGAACTTTGAAATTTCTCCTTAAAAAAAAAAAAGACAATATGGTCAAATAGAAAATGTTGTACGAATGTACAGATATGTATCCAGCTGTTTCTATAAAACATTGAATGAAAAAAAATATATATATATTGAATTTTGATTTTAAACTAGATAAAACTAGTTTTGTGATCGTTTGACTCTAAAAATCGTGATCAAAATCCAATTATGTGCCCAGCCCTAGTTCCACGCTCACATAGCCCTGCTTTGTGTGTGGTTTGGTTTTCCAACACAGGTGTTGCTTTTGGACAAACCTACCCCGAGCCAATCGTCACAGACCTAGAAGCACGGAGGAGCCAGTCTCTGCAGGACGTGGCGCTGGTACGGAGCACGATGAGCGAGTACGTGGACGAGCGTAGCGGCTGCGACCTGGTGCTGCTGCCCCCCCGTCTGGTCTCCGAGGCCCTGGGCTCAGTGCGGGGCGACCAGCTCAGGACCCGCGGGAAGCAGTTCCTCCTGCCCGTCATCACCCGCATGGAGTTCAAGCACCAACGGGAAGACCCTGGCGCGGACGCCGCCTCGAACCCCTACAACGCCGTCCTGAAGGGCTACGTGAGCCGCAAGCGCGACGAGACCGTCGCCTTCCTCAACCAGCGGGACTTCTCTGCCAGCGTGATGAACGAGGGGGCGCAGCGAAGGGAGAGGCTGGACAGCGATATGCGGATTCTAGAGGGTCTCCCCCGAGCTCCCACCAGCCGGGGAAGAGCCAGGCCAACTCCCGCGGCCAAGGGCCAGTCCTCGTAGAGCCAGGGGCCAGTCCTCGTAGAGCCAGGGGCCAGTCCTCGTAGAGCCAGGGGCCGTGGGTGACTCGGCGGCATTAGGAGGCAGGCTACTGTAGAGGCTAGGGTGCTCGACTCCCAGCCCAATAGGTACTGAGTTGGGCTCCCCAACCCCTTGTGGTAGGCCTTTGAGCTGGACAGCTTCTCCTTAATGAGTGTATGACTTCACAGGTCACGTGGAAAAGAGTCTGCCACATGACTGAAGTTCAATAATATATCCACCAGACAGTTGATGGATGGAATCAAAGTCAGGGAGTTGAACCGATTGGCCATTCTCTTGCCATCGGGCCTGAAACCAATACATTCATTTTTCTCCATGTCCTCAATGTCTTACTTCAAAATAGACTTGGCTTTAAAATGACTTGTCATCTGAACCAGGGTGAAGATAATTGGCGCAGTAAAAATTTTCCATGGACAGAATGATTTGATGAATTGTGTATTTATTCATGTTTTCACTCATTCATCTGAAAAATCCTGGATATTTATTTACGTGCCATGGACCGTGATCCAAAACAGATTGATCTGTGCCGAGGTGTAGCAGTGGACACATAATGTGCACACAACTGTAATTCTTGATCTTGGCTATCTGGCCAGGGCAGACCACTTCATAACATTGATAGAGATCATAGATAAAACAAAATATTTCAATGTTTTGTCTTTATTCAACCTTCTACCTAACATGTCCGTTACCAACAAGGTCTTGGTTACATCAGTGCTTATACTTATACTGGTATGGCCCATCAGGGCTTCACCCCTACCGGGGTAATTCAGTCTTTAACGTACTTGAAATGCTTGAGTAACGAAAAGACTAGAAAACTCTTCAGGTTGTGTGTGTGGGGGGGGGGGGTTGAAATCACGGGGCCAATAAACACTACATCATCCCCGTTTGCGCAATTGATTGGTCAATAAAAGGTTGACAGGGTGATTGGAAGACCTGTCAGTAACACTGTATCTGAGATCATTTTACTTATAGCCGTCCCAGCGTGGAACGGTAGACGCTTGGCCATGGGTATATATGCATGCCCCCTGCCAACGGTGGTGCAGAGAAAAGGTGTGGTCGTGTGGGACCGGCCGGGGAGATTGAGATCAGTCCTCGATAGAGCGGATGTACCTCTCGTACGCCTTCTCGTCCATGAGCGCTTCCAGCTCCGCAGGGTCATCGATGGACATCTTCATCAGCCAGCCTGCAGGGAAACCACAACAACAACGTCGGACTGCCGGCTAAGCTTTCACGTTGGCTCCGGTGTAAGGTGGTGGTGTGAAGTGATGAGAAATATATGAAAAGTACATGACAGTTACTTACACCATTTATTTATATGGAATAACATTTATTTATAAGGATTTTAAGGTGGTTTCAAAAACATTCATGGGAAAGCTGGGACAAAAAGTATGTGAAGCTGAACTTGTATTTTTTTTATTATAAAAAGTTATACAACTTTTTTTTATGTGCTTGTTTGATCTACTGTAAGAATAAAGGTTCCTGCTTTTCACAGAAGTGTAAAGCTGAATTCCAACTTAAGTTATTGTCTTGATGCAGCTTCTTTAAATCAAAAGTTACATTTTGTAAAGCACACCTTTTACTACTTGTGGTAGTAAAAGGTTTTAATGGTTCTGTGTCCTAAGAGATCAGAGACTTTAATACACAACGCTAAAATACACAAATTATACTTTGCCTTGTGTTGTTCAGGCAAGTGGAAGTGCCTTCCCTTACCATCTGTGTAGCAGGACTTGTTGACCAGACCGGGCTTATCGGCCAGCAGAGTGTTTATCTCCACAACTACTCCGGTGAGAGGAGAGTACAGCTCACTGGCAGCTTTCACACTCTCAAGGGCACCAAACTCATCTGAGGAAAAGGGGAAAGTGGTTACAAACTGCATGTCTTAGTTTGGACGTTAGATAACATTACCATGTGTATACTAAACTGTCAACAATTAAGCCTATCACATACGAGGAAGTGCCGTTATACTGGATATCAGCACGGCTGTGGTTCTGTCGTAGTTACGAGGCCGCAGGGCGAGTACCAAAGTCGATGAAATGTCTCTTGTACAATCAATATTACAAGGTCGGACCCAACTGTTAAACTGTAACTAAAACAATATCACACATCAAAACATTGCATTGGGTTTCAAAGCATGAAAAATTACCTCGTTGTCCACTTTACAGAAGTGGAAATTTGAGAATGACGTCAGTCATGAAATTAAGATTTGACATGACATCACAAATTGTTTGTTACCATGTTACTAGGATATCGATGACATGTCGGATGAGAACAACTTGGTATTCAATTATGAATCGACCTCTATTGACTTCTTCCCACCTTGTTGAGCCAGCTTGGCGCCGACCTCGGGTAGTCCACAATAAACCACATCTCCGAGAGCCTCCTAAAAATGCAACAACAGTCATCATCTCGTGTGTGTGTGTGTGTGTGTGTGTGTGTGTGTGTGTGTGTGTGTGTGTGTGTGTGTGTGTGTGTGTGTGTGTGTGTGTGTGTGTGTGTGTGTGTGTGTGTGTGTGTGTGTGTGTGTGTGTGTGCGCGCGTTGAAGAACAGTACCTGGGCAAAGTTACTGATTCCGACGGTCCCTACCCCACTCTCTTCTACTCTGATCCATTCGTGCTTGTCTGTGAATTTCAGCGCTGAGGGATAACATAACAGTCAGTTTACAAAATCACATCCCGGATTTGATTTCAATGTATATTGTTCAGACAATGTACAATGCATTTTAGAGACACCGCTCCCGGGAAATAAGTAGTCAACTCTCCGTCCCGCAGCGGTGACTCCACTGTCATCCCCCTTAGCTAGTTCTGCTACATGAGTAGCTTTTTGGCCATGAGGTCCCGCTCAAATACCTGCAGAGAGCCGGCTGGATGTGGCGAGAGCCCGTTGAAAAGACGATATCGATGTAAGGAGTCGTGGATTGTGTTGGACCGAAGGTGCAATCGAAGGTAAGGCAGATAAAAAGTTGGAAGACAGGCAGCGGAGGACCCCACGCGCAGCCATTTTTTTTTGGGTCGCGGTGTGATGAGGAAGTCAACAACAAGGTGTCGCTTAGAAGGCGTCATAGCTCCTTGCTGGGGGCGCTTGTTTTGTTGAAACGATATGTCGTAATGGGCGGCTACGATTCGATGTTACGCTTGCTGCAAGCTTTCTGTACGCCCGCCTCGCGCCATAAACCCCTGGTCGGCATCAAACGTCCAACCAAAACAAGATTAGAATCCTGTAGGAAACTCCGAAAAAATATGTATTACATTATTTAATAATTTAACTATTAAAAAAAAGATTTGCAATAACGCCAGGCCGTTTCTGTTCTGCAAACACTTACGGGAAGACGAATTATACCTCATTTGTGTTGTGTCTCAATACAGTATTTTTCTTATTTTTTTTTAAAAGTAGGCCTATGTCGCCCCCGCGTGGTTGATAGAGAGAGCTTGTGGAGGGCAGTTGATCACAATGGACAAAATTTAGGGTTATGTTGCATCGTTTTATGTCGCTATGTGAATGTATGCATGGACAGTTGCAAGTCCGTGTGTATGAAAAGTGGTAGGTCTCTTTGGATAATGGCGTCTGACAAATGCCATCAAATCTATATGTAAATGCGACGTCGTGGTCGCTCGCTTAGTTTTTTCTCACAGGTTTTCTTATACTCACTGCCCTCCAGCGCAACGTGCCTATTCTCTTTCTTATTAACGATGGAGCCATCTACTATACCAGGGACGTCTGTCCATTTGAATAGATGTAATTGCAACCATATATTTCATTGATCCTCCTTTATGGATTCTATAAAACATTTGTTTCTTAACGCACACCAAGAATAACCATGCCACACTTGTGGCTACGTTCATTCTTGCTTCAGCTAATTTAAATCAATTATTTAGTAACAATTTATTCATAGAAAAACAACAGAACACATGAAGAAGGCAACAACCTCACACCTGGGATTTCTTATATTGCTCAAAATTGCATTAGCAAAGGAAATGGCATGTTTCTGAAATGTCGAAGAGATAAAAACTAAATTCAGTTATGTGTTTTACACAAAACATTGGATTTGTCTTGTTCAGGGTTCACAAAAACCAAGCTGAGGAACAAACAAAGAGTGAGCTCCATTCACCTGGGCTAAAAGCTACCAACATAAATAACACATCATTTTGGCTTTTATAATACAAAGCGTCGAGAGTCCATCCAGTGTCCATTTTGTCGTCATTTGATTCTTAAGATGAAAAATAAAACAATACAAATAAAACAATGTTTTAACCATAACAACACCAACATCAACAACAACAGAAGGTTCAGAAGAGATACTAGGGAAGAACTGGAAGCAAAAAAAGGGGAACCCTGTGTGCGTAATGGATGACCAATCCCCCACCCCCATTCACCCCTCCCGTCCTTGGGATCAGTCCACACTGGATTCACGGTAACACTTTGCGAGTGGCTTGTAACAGGTCATGTGTCTCTGTATTTCACTTTCCCGCCTGTAGGTGGTGGTGTTGCGTTCTGGATGGGTGGGAGACGCCGATAGGTTGGTAGCCGGCAGGCAGACAGAGGGGTCTTCTTGAAAAGTCTGTAAAGTTCTCTCTCTACGCCTCTCTCTCCCTCAGCGGCTTGGAGGAAGCAGACCAGGAAGTGGTTTCACAGGCAAGAGGTCAGCTGACCATCAATGTGCAACCGACAACAAACACTCTCCCTCACACACACACACACACACACACACACACACACACACACACACACACACACACACACACACACACACACACACACACACACACACACACACACACACACACACACACACACACACACTCTCTAGGTGGTCCGTTCTTCTCCGTCCGTCTCCTGCTTGGTTCTCCTCAGGTTGCTCTTCATCTTCACGAACTCGGGGGTGTTCTCCTGCTCCTCCTCGTTCTTCTGCTGATCGAGATCCAGCTACAAGGAGTCAGACGAGGGATCAGCACCATGTTATAGCAACGTTACAGCAGCGTTTGGCATGTGTGCGTGATTGTGCGTGTGCGTACCTGTTCTAGCTTCTGCTGCCTCTTCATCAGCTCTATCTCCAGGTCGCTCTTCTTCTTGTGCGCCTCGTGTTCCTCCTTCTGGGCTTTGAGGACCTGCTCCCTCTTCCTCTTCTCCAGAACCTTCTGCAGCTCTGGTTTGTTCTGCGGCGCCAGGCCCCTGTGGGGACGCCATGGAAGAATCCACGAGGTCAGTACGTTATCCCCCTCCCAATGGAGGCCACTGTCAGAGTACATCCTCGTCTTGATAACATAACACTATACACTCACTAAGTGCAAGTAATGTTATACACAATGATAATAGGTAATTATAATAATTAGTACATCCCTACCAAACTATACTTTCAAGCCATATCTACTGTGAATGTTTCCCTTTTTGCATCACATGATCTTTATCTTGGAAAACGAAAAGTGAGAAAAAAAATCTGTAAACATACAGTATGTCTCTATTTTTATATTGCAGCACTTAAACACAGTTGCTTTGCTTATTTGTGAATTTATTAGTACTTGATTCTTGCACTTATTTGAGGTACGGCGTCATCGTTGAATGCACTTAATGTATTAAAATAAATGTAAGGAAATGTAATGCAACATGAAAACAAAAAGCTCGTAAGACATGTAGATCCCACTTAAGGACGCTGTGGGTACAATATGAGAGCAGGAAAAGAGTTTTGAAAATAAACAACAATAACCAGCACGACAACCATCTCCATGTTTAAATGCTCTACGGAAGGACCACCCGTCCCTTGGTCCCCTCACTGCCGGTCACTGAAGGACACACTCATGGTGGGGCCTTCCACCACGTCCTGCCTAACAACAGACTAAAAAGGTCTCCATTAAAGTGAACAGAGGGTTACATAACCAAGCACAGTGTTCGCTCGCAGTGCAAGTGGGGGGCTGCTGCTGCTGCTGCTGCACCACTTTGTTTTCTTGAGATTCCGGCTGGTGGGCGACTGTTAACTAGCCACGGCTGCCAAACACCCAGGGTGTTATGAAAGCGTGAAGAATGTCGGCTCGGAATGTCCTGCCATCCACCGGACCACCGACCACAGGAACAATACAGCCCAACTAGAGATGGACTTTCCCCTTTTCCCCTCGCTCACTCCCTCGACTGGCATTATTGCATAATCACACACACCCTACACCTCATTCCACACACACACACACACACACACACACACACACACACACACACACACACACACACACACACACACACACACACACACACACACACACACACACACACACACACACACACACACACACACACACACACCTTCAGTGACTTGTTATCTAATAACTGCCTACATGATATGCATCAGTGCTGATCCATAATGAACCGCCTCATGCCTCAATCCTGATGTAACACTCGGCTGTTTACTACGCCCGCACCCTGGGCATGTTGGGGGGGGGGGGAAGAGAGAGAGAGAGAGAGAGAAGAGAGAGAGAGAGAGAGAGAGAGAGAGAGAGAGAGAGAGACAGAGAGAGAGAGACAGAGAGAGAGAGAGAGAGAGAGAGAGAGAGAGAGAGAGAGAGAGAGAGAGAGAGAGAGAGAGAGAGAGAGAGAGAGAGAGAGAGAGAGAGAGAGAAGAGAAGAGAGAGAGAAGAGAGAGAGAGAGAGAGAGAGAGAGACAGAGAGAGAGAGAGACAGAGACAGACAGACAGAGACAGAGACAGAGAGAGACAGAGAGAGAGAGAGACAGAGAGAGAGACAGAGAGACAGAGAGAGAGAGAGACAGAGAGAGACAGAGAGAGACAGAGAGAATACCTCATTGCGTCTCTGTCATCTTAATTACATAACACTTTTTTTCCCCCTCCCTCCCTCCCTCCCTCCTCCTCCCTCCCTCCCTCCCTCCCTCTCCGCCAGCTCACCTCCATCTCGGTGACTAATGTGCCTGGGAGAGAGGCATGCGCTACACCACGCAGAGCCCCGTCCAAACACAGGCACGCAGCAGAGACCCACTCAGAGCGGACACGCTATGTCCTGCAGTCTGTGCATGCACTCGTGCACATCCTGTGAGTCGTGTTTGCTATTTTCCCCAAACACATTGTCGTGATGCGGCGCCAACATCCCCATCTTGTCGATAGGCGATTAAGCTCCCTGACAGACAGTGGGACGGACGGACGGATTTACTAATGCCCCTCGGTTCGACCCGATTTAAGGAAACCATCACGCCTGTAATCTAACAGCTGTTTACAGTAGATGTTATGCACGCATGTGGGTGCCTGCACATGTGCGTGTGTCTATTTATAGCTCTGACACGGTTCAACAGACCACTGTACAGGGAATAGAGGTTATATTGTGCAGACTTGATATTGCTGCATAAATGTTATGGCTAGGGAAGGGCTTTGCTATGTACACTGTGCATATGGAAGCTTGCCATAACAGTGCTCCTGAGGCCCTCACACGGAGTTAGACGGGGCAACTGCAAGCCATCTCTTTGATGGCAACGCAGTCGGATTTAACGTAGAGACAAAGCATAATCTACACTCTGACTTCCTTAAAGACGTTGGCAACCAGATGGGCTTTTGTTCTTCTAAACCAGTCCTGTCTCTTTATGACTGGGCAGGTATAACGTCAGACCCAAGATTATAGTGTCTACGCTGTAATGGCTGCCTCGAAGCACTGCCATGCAGGGAAATCCAATTAGGAAAAATCGATAAGATACACATCCTGATGCCTTCCGCGGGAAGAACTTGGATTTCCTTCTCGTCAAAGACCAACGCAAGAATGTGCGTAAACTTATCAGCTTTCGAGTTGATATCGAGGGGCTATAAATGTTGATGTGATTATCTGCCGCCGAGTTTCTATTAAGATACCAGTATAAAAATGTCACTAGTGATAACTAGTGACATCAGCGATACTCAATGTTCAATAAGAATGCTTCGAGGCGGTGTGGTGGTAGTGTGGAGGTCAAAGGACACAGAATGACCGACAGACAGACAGACCGTCAGACCGACTGGGAGAGAGTTGGTTCTTTTGTGTGAAAAGCGGAGTGTTAGGGATTATCTTCCTCTAGCTGTCTACACTACACTTGGTTGAGCTGCGCTACCGTTGTGGAATTTAGGAAGCACTTTAGATAGGATAGGAACTACGCCACCACAGAAGCCTTGTTCTTCTGATTCCTATTTATTTATTTTTTAGAACCATGGTCGTACAACTTTCTTTTTTGTACTCCAATGTAAACGTAAATGGGCTGCATTTATACCGCGCTTTTCTAACCATTGGCCACCCAAAGCGCTTTACAACATTGCCTCACATTCACGCACACATTCACACACCGACGGTGGGGTCAACCCCGCGGGGTGACAGCCAGCTCGTCGGGGAGCAGTCAGGGAGAGGTGCCTTGCTCAAGGACACCTCAACACTCGAACCAGTAACCTTCAGGTTACCAGCCAACCCGCTCTACCTCCTGATGTTATGCTCCGAGTATCCTCAGCCTCACTCGCAAGTTGCTTTGGGTAAAAGCTTAATGAATAAATATGAGCAAGTGAGGGTGAGTCAGTGAGGGTGAGTGCGTGAGTGTGGGTGGGTGCGTGCGCGAGTGACAAAGAAAGAAAGAGAGTGAGAGGGAAAAGGAGATAAACATGATTGTGTGAATGTTTGTGAAAGTCTCGGACAGACAGACAGACGGACGACGGACGGACAGACAGACGGTCCCCCTGACCTCTTCTGGTTCATAAGCAGCTCGCGGTGGAGGTCCTGGTGGTTGCGGGATGTCTTCACGGGGTTGATGAGCTTCTTGGGTCTGATCAGCTCGTCACAGTCGCCCTCCAGGTAGTCGGGCTCCGCCATGGCACTTCTCCTCCCCGCGGACAGAGGTGGACCCGGGTCACGCAGATCTGCACGCACACACACACACACACACACACACACAGACATCAGGACACAACCCTGGAGTCAGCCACTACAGCCTCTGGACGGATGGATGAAGGATACAGTGCAATGCATAGCCATCGGTCTGAGGACAGAACTGGCTGAACTTTACTTCATGTTGAAAAAGTGTTGCACGTTCGCACGCACGCAGGCACGCACACTCAGGGTTTTACTAAAGACAGCATGTAGTCCTAGGTTTCGCAAATGGATAAAATGTTTGATTGAATTAGTTGCTTTAAATCGCACTTTACAATTTAAACCTAAAAACACCAGACAAATAAAATACATAGCCAAGAAACAAAAATCTAGTACGCACTCAGAATAAGCCACTAAAAATAATCTTCTAGAGCACTGCCCTATTTTAGTCATTCAGTCATAGTAATTAAACATCTATTTGCACACCATAGCATTTAGGGTAGACAACAAATCAAAACACAAAACTCAAGAGTCGGCATCAAACACGCTTCTATTGAGACTGTTGTTCAACTCACCCTGCAGATGGGGAAAGACGGGGTATCTAAACATAGTCGCCATCTCCTATGTTACTCTATAAATTAGATTGTAGATATATATAGAATACAGTCCTGAAGATAATACGACAAGAGCTGTGTCCTGACTCAAACAAAAGTCACCAACTGAAGTTGAGCGTTCCGTTTAATCAATAAATAGGTGCGTTATCATTTAAGAGCCTACGGAATATTATACGCCCCCGAAGTCTCCATCTCCCCGCCCCCCTGAGCTTCTATTCGCTAAACTCCCTTCTCCTGATTCTGGAGGACTATTCCCTTTGTCTGGACCATACACCATGACTTTACTACTACCTTTTTATCACTAATTACAGTGATAAAAAGATGGAATTCTTTAATCGAGGTTTGATATAGGCCTAATTGTATTAACGGTAATTAAACAAATAAACAAAAACGGGGATTATCACAATTTAATGCGCGCTTTTTACAAAAGGATTGACATTATTCTATCTTTTTATTGGGTCGCATTCTTTTAGCTAAATATCTAATCAAAAGAATCACCGTGATGAAGAAAAACATCGCTACGCGCAGTGTGGTTCATGTATCAAAACAAACTGGGACAATAACAGTTGCAGTTCATTCAGGACGCCACTAGAGGTCAACATGATTGTGTTCAAGAATTAGTTACATAATACAGACCCCCAGACACAGTACTTCAATATTGTCAACAACGACACGTGTCGGGAAATGTTTATCCAAAACGAACACAACACTAAAATCTTGTATTGATTTAAAGAAACGTATGTAGGCCTCTATAAAAACAAATAAATGGCTTGATGCAGGGTATTTGATAAGACACTCTTTTGGATATTTGAGTGTTGATTGGTGGACAGTCTTGTAACTAAGAGGAAGGAGGCAATGAAATGAGCAGTCATGCTGTTTGCTATCCACACTTCAAACGGAGGCTAACTTTTTTAAGGGGAGGGTAGAGGAATTTTAAAGACAAGCAGCGTTGTGAAACTGTGAATTAGCCTCACACATCTGTGGGGATTTACTTGAAAAGCCTAAGGCCACAGGAAGTGACATTGAGAGTTCAAAGGGATGCTCAACCACAAATTGGAGCCTTCCCTATATATGTCCATTTTATGGGCTGGTTGACATCTTTTCAATTAAGGTCTCAGCATTAACAACCCAGAGCACGAAAGAAGAAAAGGAAAAGAAAAATACAGTGGCCCCATTTTCCTAATCAGAGCTATGTGCGTCTCCATGGAAACAGACTTGGACATTTAGGAATGTCCTAATATCTGGATGATCACTCATAATTCGCAGAGAGAATTCCTGGAAAGAGTGAAAAAGAGAACACCAAAAAAGTGGGTCAAAAGAGAGTGCAAGAGAGAATAGAGTGGTTGAATAGATCAGTGGACCTCTCTCTCTTTCCCCCTCATGACCTGTGTGTGACTGCGATCGCACATCCTGTTTGATGTCACACTTTCTCAGCGGCGTGTTCGGAAGGTCAGATGTCTGATCAGCCATCCTTAGAAAACAAACTACAGGAAAGTGTTTAAAATGGGCCCTTAAGGAAACACAGCATCAATCCCAACCGGAGAGGAAACCTCAACCCTTCACACAAATAGGGCAGTTTTAATTAATGTGGGATGGCTGCTCTTTAAGCCACCGCTTATTTCAAGACACAAGGAGCCTGAAGATAAGATAAGATAACTAATGCCAATGCTTAATCAATACCTGGTGTTTCTATCATCCATCTTTGACTGTAGTGGTTTTCTTGTGCTTTATTTCAAACCCCCTTTTCAAATGATCTCCAATAATTCTTTCAATGTGATAATATAAGTACTATAACTACATGTTTGAAGAGGGTTAAGAGTCCTTGTAGTCTCTCCTCTAAATGTTCCGGAAAATGTATTGCACGTGTGAATGGGAACAGGGATTGATATTACAGGAAATCTGCACCGGGAATTTGCCTGCTCAAGACCTATTAACAATTCTGGATCCCCGCCATCGCACAAGATGGAAATGTTCCACAACGTAACTGCATGCGTGGATAGCGAAAATCACTAACGGTGCCTGACAGGTTATCCCGGTAATTTAGCGGGCACTCTGTGCGTAAGAGGCTGTAGAATCCACGTGGATGAGAGTAGTGCTCAGGACCGGAGGTCCCTGGTACCTGGTGACCGAAGATAAGGAAGATTAAGAAAAAAATAAGGGAAGTCCTGTGTAATCAGATGGTCGTCGTCATGGTTACAGAGGACGAGGACTAAGAGCTAAGAGGTTGGGGGGGGGGGGGGGGGGAGCTAGTGGCTGGCTTCATATATCAGGCCCGACGGGACCCAAAACAAAGAACATGAAAACAAACACAAGCCTGACATCGCCTCACCAAGTCCCTGAGGGAGGCGTGGCCAGTCATCGGTGGCCTGTCATTGGCTCTTAAGTCTTGTGCAAGAGTGACACCCCGACGACGACGCCCCCGGAGTCCAGCACTGGGGGGGACATTACGATGATGGAATGTTCCAGATCCCACAAATCACAAACACTGGGGCCTTCCTGTTTCGGTGACGCTAGCTCTACCCCGCCAAGTCGGTTCCCTCGTCACACTCACAGATGGGAGGGTCGCCCCCAGGGGGGAATGGCATCACCAATGGCCCTGAAGCAGCGCGCCCCCCCCCACACCCTACTTGCTCTCTCCCACTCCCTGCTGGGCTCTCTTTCTGTCTTTGTCTCCCCCCCAGGACTCCCTCTGCTCTCCATTTGCCATGTCAAAGCAAAAACAGTCATTAGGACAAAACGAAACACAGCTGTAATATTATAACAGAATATTGTGTAACGTTGTAACGTCTGTCGGCATGATTTTGCTCAGTTTTAAACGTTGTGTACTGGTAAACCTCTAGATAAGCTAGCTCTAGATAAGTGTTGCCTTCCATACAGTGCAATACAATGTGCTTCTCAAAAGCAAGAGGGTATTAGGTGATCAAGGCATCAAGGAAATTAAGGCACGCAAACTTGAAACTGATCCTACTGAGTTCTGTTTAGTTCTGACGGTTTTATATCGGATAAACAAAGCCTGCTGTGAAGAACTTTTAGATTCCCAACCGGCTGCTTCCCAAGTGCACATGAACGGTCGCTGTCGGGAACACGCGTAATTAAAATCACTGGCGAGCCGTCCCACTATCATCGGGAGAGTGAACGTGTCTTTATTAACAACACACGGATTGAGGTGGGGTCTTAAGTGACAGCTGCGGTGGGACAGGGGGGAGGGGCTTAGAGCAGAGGAGGCAGGCCCTCCGGCAACAATGAGCTCATGCAGGCCCTGTATATCACTACATTTTTACATGCCCCTCGATAAAATCACATCAATCTTTCAGAAGTCGGTCACACACACACACACACACACACACACACACACACACACACACACACACACACACACACACACACACACACACACACACACACACACACACACACACACACACACACACACACACACACACACACACACACACACACACACGGTGTTCTATTTGCCTCAGTAAGGCCTAGCATGTGCATTAGCAGATGACTTAGAAAGCTCACGGCTATAGGAACAGGTCGAGTATAAACCCTTCGTGATTTGTATAAAGGCTTCACATCATTAGAAAACCTCTATAGCGGATGTGGCGTCCACTTCAGTATTTATCTTGGATTCTTGGTCAAATCAACAGTGTGTTATGATAAAGGAGGAAGTCAGCGAAAGGTTCTGTGAGAATGAGCTTGCCGTGACGTTCAATGGGGTGGTGGAGGTCTTCTCTGTGGAGTCTGGGGTCCCCTCCACCATGAGAGTCCCCCTCCACATAAGAGGGCAGAGTGGGGGTGTGGGGAGTCAGAACAGCTGGGCTTCAATAGACTACAGTGGGAATATTCATGACACACACACACACACACGTGTTCAAATCCACACACACACACACACACACACACACACACACACACACACACACACACACACACACACACACACACACACACACACACACACACACACACACACACACACACACACACACACCAGGCCAGACCATACCCGGCCCTAGCAATCCCTGCTCAGAGTGTATCTGTCAGGTAGAGAGAGAGACACACACACACACACACACACACACACACACACACACACACACACACACACACACACACACACACACACACACACACACACACACACACACACAGCATTGGAGGAACGTAGTACGACACGTACTATGTTCTATACATCGGAGAGACACACACTCCATTAGGCTTTAGTATTGTCTGCAAGGAAGAGGGATCAGCCCAATGTCCACAGCAGTTCGCGCGCGCGTGCGTGCGCGTGTGCGTGTGTGTGTGTAAAGAAAGATTTGAAGTGAAGGCTCTTCAGGGAGCTAAACAGAGCAGTATCATAGCACAGTTCCTTGTTACAGAAATAAAAATCCTTGTTTAGACAAGCAGCAATAAAACACAACTCACAAAGCGCGTGTATGCACACACAGAGATAGAGAGATAGAGAGAGAGAGATAGAGAGAGACAGAGACAGAGACAGAGAGAGAGAGAGAGAGAGACAGAGACAGAGAGAGAGACAGAGACAGAGAGAGAGAGAGACAGAGACAGAGACAGAGAGAGAGACAGAGACAGAGAGAGAGAGACAGAGACAGAGACAGAGACAGAGAGAGAGAGAGACAGAGACAGAGATAGAGAGATAGAGAGAGAGAGAGACAGAGAGAGAGAGAGAACCCTCACCATGTCATGAGTCATAAATTAACAGTATCCAGCGCAAATCCTTGATCAGAAATTTGGCCACGGCCAGGATTGCGTCGACTTAATTCAACCCCAATCTTGCATCCCTCCTTCGCCGGCTGAATCCCAACGTTATCAACTACATTAAAGAGCTCCCGCTCAGAAGCAACACTTTGAACTCTTCAAGAGGAGGTGACACTACCTTCACTGCGGCATCTGCACCGTGGGAACAGAAAGCTTGCAATCCATTACGCTATTTGGTCTATCCAATGTGCTGGGTCCTACTGGAATGGCCCCGAGATAGGTTGAAGAGGAACTAGAGAACCGCGATGGGAGGATTTGCCTTGCCAAGTGGGAGATGGTCAGTAGAAAATGGAAATTTACTGGGTCAAGTACAACCCTGTTGGCCTGCCAGAGAAAACACCAAATAAACGAACACCCGGGCACTTCACATGAGCCTCCAGTTCCACGAACTCGCACAGCTTGGTAGAAACAAACAAGGGAGTGTTTCTGCAGTTTATTGTACAGCTCTCCAAGCCCATCGGCCAGAACTTGCTTACTTTGTTGTTGTGTGCGTGTAAAGACAAGCCTCTCTCCTACTAAAAGGACTTATTGTAATGTGAATGTGACGACACGCACACATACTGCTGCCCCGACGGTGGGTGATCAGGACTTTGATAGGGCAGAAGTCCCTGTAACTGTAAAACACTTGTTCCTGCTTAGGCTTGTTGACGCGGGGCCCCCGGGGGACACAGATCACAGGATGAATAGGAGGGGCCGGGGCCCGTCTCACACAGCGCTTGAGTCACGCTAGGGGAATGCGATGAGGCTGCGCTTAATACACTGGAGGCTCAAAGGCCGGCCTCAACCGAATGGCATAAACAGACATGCAGCATGGCTGTTCCGACCGAGCCGTGCTGTACTCCCACACAATCTATAGGCTGGTGACAGCGCGCGCGTGCGTGCGTGCGTGCGTGCGTGCGTGTGTGTGTGTGTGTGTGTGTGTGTGTCTCTACACCTGTCTTTAAAAGTTAAAAGTTCAAATTAAAAACCTTCAACCTCAGCAATTTATCTGCCAACTGTTTGCGCAGAGAGGGGCAGGTGAGCTCTGTGTGGTGTGTGGTGTGTGTGTGTGTGTGGTGTGTGTGTGTGTGTGTGTGTGTGGTGTGTGTGCACAATCACACAAACATGCTGGTCAGTGAGGTTTGCTTTTGCTTCTCTACAACTGTCAGTGACACATGATCACATCTGATACAACACAAACACGTGTTCAAATCCACACACACACACACACACACACACACACACACACACACACACACACACACACACACACACACACACACACACACACACACACACACACACACACGTTCAGAAGTGAAGGCTTTAAAACTTGACCACTTCTCCGAGGGAACACGTACAGAACGATTAACTCAAACTCTTGCCTAAATGCTCTCGTTCTTACGCTGCTCTTTCCAGCTGACTATATCGTCGACATAAAACTAACAAAGACACGAGAAGCTAAGGGTCTCGGTCGGTTGTGTGAAGTCGTAAAATGCAGTCTTTGTTTTCGCCTCTTAGTGTCTGCCCCGCTTCCACATTCGGTGCTTTGTGGGCTGCTAGCTCCCAACCCTGCAGCCTCCCTTCAGCGCCCCATGGGGCGCACGGACACGCCCCTCTCCCCCTCTCACTGGCCCAACCCGGCAGCAACCGCTCTCCTCGTTGGTCGGAAGGCACATCGGGGTGGATGAGGGTGGGTCTTCTTTGTTTATATGCTGCTGCTCCGAGCCCCAACAACTGTTACTGCTAGCAACCAGCGAGCCGGCTGTTAGGGACGGACAGCCGCGCGCACACACAGACAGACACACAGACAGGGCTCAAAGTCTTCAGTGTTTTGGCAAATCAGTCCAAAACTCCCAGACAGAATTATTCATGCACATACTCATTTCTAAGAATACCCCCTAAAAGGGGGTGGTTCCAAATGACAGGGTTCCATGGCCTTATGAATGTGTGTGTGTGGGTAGTCATTATAACTACGCATTATGGAACTCCAGCTGACCTCAGTAAAGGGACAGGAGGCACGCGGTTGGCGTGTAGTATCCGTGTGTGTGTGTGTGTTGCCATGCCACTCTGTATAGAGACTATATCATATGTCTTGATTCAGTGCTTAATCCGATTCATACGGCTCAGACTCCGTCATCCCACTCTACTTCAAGCTAACAGCCCTGTGGAGAGGGAGAGATGTGTGTGTGTGTGTGTGTGTGTGTGTGTGTGTGTGTGTGTGTGTGTGTGTGTGTGTGTGTGTGTGTGTGTGTGTGTGTGTGTGTGTGTGTGTCTGTGTGTGTGTGTGTGTGTGTGTACATGTGTGCGTGCGCATGCACATGCATGTGTCTGTCCCTGCCTACCCCATGCTGCTGCCAGCCCAGTAATGGCACTTTATTGTGATTGAAGTTCTTGAATGATAGCAAGAAAATCAATGGAACTGTTCAGAGAGATGTATAGTGCGCCGACGGAACAATCTCACTCTTTGTTTCTTTATACATTTAGTAGAAATCTTTTTCGGCCCAATCGCTCCTCATTTAACTAACATTTAAATGACAAGTGCAATATTAACACACGTGTATCAAAATAATCCTCTGACGTGAGTCCATGCTAAAGCTTCTGTTCTCTGCTGACGTTTTGGACGGACAGGATTTGTTTAATGTAAACGCAGCGGTTGGCCTGGTATTTTCTGAGAGAGCTTCTGTCTGACTACCAATACAATCCCCAGCAAGCTGTTTTACTGACTCATAAACATCTACAGTTTGTCATGCTAGACTGCCGTTATGAACTTTGTATTGTGTATGTTAATACAAAACTAGGTTGTCCTATTTAGATGTATACCGCCACTTAACCTGCAGAAAAGATAAAGAGATTGGCTCTGTATAGAGTGGGTTCATGGACACAAACACACCATGTGGGTCTGGCTTAGTGTGGGGTATTTTGCTGAGTAAGAACCCCGGTTTAAACCACTCTGTGAGAGAGAGAGAGCGAGAGACACAGAGACACACACACACACACACACACACACACACACACACACACACACACACACACACACACACACACACACACACACACACACACACACACACACACACACACACACACACACACACAGAGACACTCCCAGACAAATAGAGAGACACACACAGAGACAGACAGAGAACAGCGTGGAATGTTTCACGTTTAGTTTCTGTTGTATCTATATTTTAAACTTAAAACATGGCTGATTGCACGGCCGTACAATCACAAATGTCCTCTTACGGTGACAGAATGTGTCCCTTCAGTGAAATGGAGACTAAAGTTGGAAGTTACAGAAGGGGGGAGGAGTTCAAAGATCAGAAAACAGATGTAAATCGTTTAGCCAACGCTGCTCGAAATGAATAGCACATGTGCAGGGCATGTCCCCTTTCCCAAAACACCCCCCCCCCCACACACACACACACACACACACACACACACACACACACACACACACACACACACACACACACACACACACACACACACACACACACACACACACACACACACACACACACTCTCGTTCAATAGGCTGTTAACTCATTCATGTTATCTGTGATCTAAATCCACATCAGTTAAAAATGAACTTTACTCAATAAAAACATTAAAAAAAACTATACTGAATCAACGGGCAAGATTTGTATAAACTTGCTCTGCAGAACCATTGACAAAGAATGTGTGTTCTGAGTGAAGCAAGTCGTTTTAAATATTGCGCCATACATGCTTCTATTGACAAAGCTGAGACACACGCATTTGGTTCAACAATAACCTGAAGACCAACCTACGAGTCACACATTGAACGTTAGGTTCGGGGCAGGAACGATATATTGTGTACACTCTGTCAAGTTGTCACTTTTCAGAACCAACGAAAGACATTCAAACACACGTAATAAATTATGTATGTCACAGAGTTGGCTGTAATAACCTTTTTTTTTCTTAAAAAATGCATAGGCCTTTAATCGGTTATGTTGCCAAAATAACATGCCTGTCATTATGATACACACATCTTTGGTGATCCATAAGGGGCGCAAATGTAACCACAGTTTATAAATGTGAGAGAGAAAAATATATATTATCATCATCCAAACACAATGAGGTCTTCGGTGAAGATATGTGCTGATATTAGGTCAACAACGCATGGCACCACGGTGCGAACAATCTGTAGTACAATCATCTCAGCCTACTGTCCCGTTGGCGAGGATCGCACTCGAGAACAAAAGGAAACAATGAACCAATAGTTTATTTTTTGCAATCTCATTGGTTTTCTTCTTTGTCCGCTTTCTGTCTTTTGTGGACACGGGACCTTGCCATGCCCGTCACATTTTGACATAATGTCCTACACGCGGCCCAGATGGGCTAAAAGCTATTACAGTAAAGCGCGCTGCTTTGTTAGTGCGATCCTGAAACAATCGTGCGAAAACACAGCAGAGCAGACGCACACACACACACACACACACACCTACCTCAAAGTCGACCCTGACGAGACTTCCCCAACTCAAGTTCTTGAATGTTTAAAATGACAAGGTGGTTTAGGACACATCAGCGCATCACTCGGTCACTTCTTTAGGTTAAGGTGTGTCTTCGACTTTGCTTTTCTGGCTCTTGGAAACAGTTCAATAGCCAAAGCACACTCTCAGGACCCCTAGTAATGTAAATTAATGCTAAGTGGGCGGGCTCAACTGACGTCACCGGATGGGCCCCTCCCCGTCTTCATATCTTTCATAAGTAGACGGGGAGACCCCTCGCGCTTAGGGGTGGGGTTAGCATCGAGCGCAAAGACTGGGAAGGGTTTTCCTGTAAACAATCCCAGCCAGCCAGTAACGCTTTGAACAACCCTGCAACTTTCGAAGAACACTAGATAAATAAATAATATGTTAGTTTGCCCGACTGTCTTTCTATCGTTCTCTCTCTCGCTCCCACTTTAACATACTCATGCACACACACGAACACACGCACACACGCACGCACGCACAACAACACCGAAATCACCAAAAAACTCCCAAACAATATTAAACAAGATGTTTTAAAAGGATGTCATCTTTGTATCGGACTGATATCTTACCTTAGAACAGGCTTGTTTGTGCAGTGCAGCTGTTTGTCATAGAGGACATCCTGATGAAGGTCTAATCTTCTTACTAATGGAAGGTCTTTTCATCCGCTGATCTGCCAACCCCTTATGTTAAATAAGCTCTGGGGAAAGAAGACCTATCTAGTTGTGATATACCAGGCTTACACCATGCCTAGGCTTACATCAATCCTGGTCTCTGGTAGTGATACACTAGGCTTATATACTGTATCTGGTCTTTAAGAGTGATATAGTAGGCTTATACACCATTTCTAGTAGGTATATACTAGACTTATATGCAAGGTCTCTAGTAGTAATATACTAGGCTTATATGCCTGGTTTTTATAAGTGATATACAAGGCTAATACACCATTCCTGGTCTAGTGATATTATAGACTTCTCACTTATATGGGAACATGAGATATTATTATTGGAATCACGGTCGTTACCATGACCATAATCATGACCTGGCTCCAAACCCCCTGCCCCCGTGGCTTTGACAAGCTGTGTTCCTGCACACACTTTGTCACATCTGGGTTACAGGAAGTGACACGGAAACCAAACGCCAGGCCAGAAGTTGTTCTCGATGACGTCGAATAAGGAGGCTATGAGGGCGGGTCCCGGCAGTAAGACATTCCTGGGTAGTTTCTCATGATTTAGGGTGGGGTGTCGAGGAAGAGTCGGAGTGTTGCATTGAAACAATAGGATGAGTCATGAGTGAGGGGGGGTCAAAGAAGACAGGGACAACCCTCCCCCCAGAGACCCCCACACTCATCATCACTGCGTGCAGGAAACAGATGCTGTGCTTGGCTCTGTGTGTGTGCGTGCGTGCGTGCGTACGTACGCGTGCTCTTGTGTGTGTGTCCATTTTGCACGCTGTATGTTGAAAGAACCCCAAATCATTACCACAAGAAGACTGGCGGTTATTTCAAAACGAGGAAGACTCACAGATAGAGAATCTATGTTTCTGTTTACAGTTTCCTGCCGCAGAGTCAAGTTGAAACTGAGGCTTCAATTTCGGTCTGTGAAGCTACGACCGACCCGCGCTTTTTCTAAACGGTAATTTTTCTGGGAAATTCCTTTGAAACAAAAAAAATGCTTGTTCAATAGAATGTTAAATTCATTCAATGTTCAATATTCCTGCAACAATTCAACATTCATGTTCTAATAGTTTCTAAAAGCAACACTTACTGGATGAACATCTATCTAACCCCTTAGACTCCTTTGCCCGTGCTTGTTGTATGTCTGAGTAGCTGTATGTTAACCCTGCAGGCCCCTGTTGCTGCCTTGTTGTCCGTCTGTACAGCTGTGTTTGTGTGCGGGTGCCTCTCTCACCCATCCTTTCTCACTGCCCCTTCTCCCTTCCTCCCCAAGAAGCTTGTGCTTTTTGTCAAATAAGAACTTGTTCTTAATGATCTGCCTGGTTAAATAAAGGTAAAATATAAAAAAAAGACACAGGGATCTAACCAT
Source organism: Melanogrammus aeglefinus (assembly GCA_900291075.1). Lineage (NCBI taxonomy): Eukaryota > Metazoa > Chordata > Actinopteri > Gadiformes > Gadidae > Melanogrammus > Melanogrammus aeglefinus. The sequence goes on from OLKM01000681.1 coordinate 220,396, forward strand.
GATAATAATGTTAATAATAGGTTATTACTAGCAAGGATGAAAGCAGGAAACCAGTATTTATTCGGCCAGTAAAAGAAGGTTTTAACTCACACATCTTCTAAGCAGGCCCCGCCCACACCTCCACAATCCCTCCGCCCTGCTGAAGCGCTCCACGGGCTGGACCTGTGTAGACCAGCCCGGAAGAACAGGAGCCTATCCCAAGGCACCACTGTTCCCGTACCCCCACATACAGCTTGGTGATAGGCTTGGGTAGTTTGGGGGACATGTTGCCATTTCTGTTGCCTCCTTTCACAAGAGACAGAACGCTATACCCCCCTGCATCTCCCATCACAGGAGACCCTCTGCTGTCCAATCACATCACGGATAGGGGGCTTGAGAGACCCTCTGCTGTCCTATCACAGGACGGATAGGGGGCCTGAGAGACCCTCTGCTGTCCTATCACAGGACGGATAGGGGGCTTGAGAGACCCTCTGCTGTCCTATCACAGGACGGATAGGGGGCTTGATAGACCCTCTGCTGTCCTATCACAGGACGGATAGGGGGCTTGATAGACCCTCTGCTGTCCTATCACATCACGGATAGGGGGCTTGAGAGACCCTCTG